>JBBPQE010000619.1:0-15099 GCA_038092335.1 Boletus vinaceobasis
GACAGCGAGTTCTATACTCACCTACTGCAGCAGCTTTCCTTTTGCAAGGACCTTTACCACCCTTCAAGTTTTTACCATTTCCATTGCCCTTTCCGCGGGGCATCAGCTCGGCTTCCATGTCTGTGTTTGAACCTGCCCCTGCCCCTTCAGGAGGGAGCTCTTCAATGGGGGGTCGACCAGACCCAAGTAGCTTTTTTACGTCTGTATATATGCGCGTTAACAGGCTTCGCACCTGTTGTTTGAAAGCATTTCGCTAGGCTTACCTCTTCCATGTTGTGTGGCCAGAAACTGCTCCAGCATGGAGCCTTTGCCCTGTGCGCAGTCTGTCATTAAGCAGTCCACTGTCTGGTCACAAACCAAGTTATAGACGGCGATTTCCTCAGTCTGGCCAAGGCGCCAAGCACGCCCTATGATTTGGTTTACTAGCATTCGTGACCAGCACTGATCCTGTACACAGATGGGTGTGGATTTTGTTGTGGTGAAATCCACTTACAAAGAGTATCACCACTGTTGCAGCAGTCAGATTGAGGCCAACGGTGCCGACGTTAGAAAGGAGGAGCACGCGGCATTTCTTATCATTCTGGAAAGCCACAACGGTCCTATCGCGCTCCTCTGTGCTTTGCGTGCCATTCATTGCCATGGCATCAATTCCATATATCCCAAATATCTGCAAAGATGAGAATAGGTTGAGCGACGTGGGTTTGCTGGTTTGACAGTTTCCACTTACCGAGAGCATCAGCGGTGCCATCATGGCAAACTCGTGATAGACCAAGATCTTTCGAGACCCCTTTTCTAACTCGGGCATCTGTATATTTTCATCCGTGGTGAGCGGTGTCCAGAGGGGGTGGGGTGGCGCATTTGCATCGGGACCGGGTACCCATGGCTGGTTGAGGATGTGGTAATCGCTGGAATCAACGACGCATGGAAGCTCGGGGTGGTGGTCGAATGATACAGGCATAAGCAGGTTCGTCGACAGGTGATGGCAGACTAATGCCACCAACATGTCGACTTTCGTTGACCGGACTGTGGAGTATTCAGCGCGGGTGGCAACCACTGGATATGACGGGGATTCGTGGAAAGGAAACGCAGCTTTAGTGCGTCCTTCAAGATAAAATTTCTGGACAAGAACGTCAAGAGCTATGCGATACAAAAGGAACATGCTTACTGTGTTAAGCCCCTCCCCATCCTCAACAGTTTCAAGCGCGTCTCTGTCAGGGGGTTGTTGGTTAGGAGGAACCAGGCCCATGGTATACTTACGGCTTACCCGGTGCTGAATCCGTCAAGAACTTTCCGAATGACCGTCAGCTCTCTTTCTGTGAGCACAAGCTTCGCGACAACCATCTTGTAAGGCGGGAGGGAGTCGTTGATCATTCTACCATCGTACCGCTTGGACTCCACCGTGCGACGTATCACCCTGCCACCATAGCATGCACGGATGGAGTCGATCCACTCGCCGTGCACCGAGCGCACCCTCTGGATGGAATCGGGTACAACTTGGATGCGTTTGTCATCCCTCCCGACCATGGTGGCCACAGTCTTTTCTGCAGAAATAGCTTTGTCCTGGCGGGTTATGCCACGACGTGCAGACCTTATCTTTTTTACGAACGTACTCTCATGCTCGTCGCCGTCCTTACCACAAAACCGAGGGATGCGGAGCAACCTTCCCAGGTTGCATAAATCCTATGTGGCAGCTACGCTTTATCAACGTAACGGGGAGGAGGTACGGCTAACTCCTTACCCGAGGCGAGGTGAAAAGTGGGGTGGCAGTGAGAAGTAGAGGGAGTCTGGTAGATTTCATGAGCTCCAATGCAACATACCAGTTGGCACCGGTGTTGCGGAACTCGTGAGCCTCATCGATGATTACTGTAGTGAACGTTCGATCTTGGGAGATAAATTTTTTGTACAGCACCGGGAGTTTGATGTGCCGCTGCTCGTCAGTTGCTTTGTTTGCATTTCTGCTTCCACGGCTTCGGCGTATGTCGAAGGCCCTCCCGAATGTCGTCATGACCTGCAGAAAATTAACCATGCTGTATGGGCCAGCTGGTCTCGCAGCTTACCGAGTGAGGAACAAGGATAATTCTGTTAATAAATGGCGTCTTCGAGGTCTTCCAGTCACCCTCCCAAAAGTCAGCGAATTTTGATTCGGCGGTAGGGAAGATATAGATTTCAACTGTTCCAGGCGCGAAGAACGCACGCAGCTCAGAGATCCATTGGCGAACCAGTGAGTTGCCGACGACGATGACGTGGGGAAGGTCATCAACTGCGGTGCGTCCCGCAAAGCAGGGGGTTTTCTCTACAACCATATCAGCATGACTATACTAGACGTCTTGGGCCAAAACAATCACCTATGATTGGAGCAAACCTAACATCAGTGCTGGTAAGTACCTTGCCCCCAACCCTACGACCTGCCGCCGCCTCTTGTATGTAGAATGCATCAATGATAAAGGCAATCACTCCCATCGTAAGGGCAGTCTTGCCCACTCCAACTGCATCCGCAACAAGCACCCCTGGTAGCCCAACTTCGACCGGCTCAGCGACGAACATCTTGTCGATGATGGAGGCAATGCCAACAAGTTGGTGCCAGAGGAGACGTAGGGGTTTCATATCTGGGTTCTCGGAGAAGAACTGCTTGGAGTTGTCACCGTCCCATGCACACAGCCCCGAAGCGGATCGAAACTTGGCGAATAACGCGGGACGTGCGTCGGGAAAGTTGAGTAGCGTTGATAGCGCTTCTTCAGAGCGTTGCACGAATTTTTCCACCCCTAGATCCACAAGCTCCGACCATGCTTCCTGCGCACCTTCCTCTGAGTTGAGGACACTCTGCAGCTGCTCGTTCCCGATGGCTTTGAGGCCAAAGAGTTGCACGTATGTGGCCCAGATCTCCTCGATGTCACCGGCGGCAGCTGCTGAGATTCGTTTCACGTGTGCTACCCGCCGCCTCCCACGAAGTTCTGCGTGCCCGGTAAGCTTTGTAGAGGTGAAAACCTGAGGGGTTGATACTCGCCAGTCTGTGTCACAGCCTCCTCTGGAAATATAGGCTTGTCTAATGGTAACTTCCTTGAAGCCTTGATCGCCGTCTGCAACACATGCTCGAGCCCACTCATCATTTCGCGTATTCCACCCTCTGCTTCTTCCTCTTTAGGGAACCAGTATATTGCATCCCTGTAGGCTTTCAACGCCCTGATGGCGCTCCGAACTTCTGGAACCGCAGGCTCTTCTTTTCCTTCAACGTCTACAGCGCATAGTCAACATCAACCCCTAGCTGGTATAAGGCCCGGCGACCTACCAGCGAAGGCGCTTTGGGCTATAAGCCTCTTGTTGGCAAGCGTCTTCGCTGCCCGGATATATTTCTTCCGCTGACGCTCCCACTCGTGGTGGATCATGGCAACAACAGCCTCCTTGAACTCCGCCACAACCCGTGCGTTTGCAAGGCAGTTCTCACCAAAAACTGAACATGCAATGGTGTCCAGTGCGCCATCAGCATCCGTCCGCGGGGGGAAGTCGTCAAGCTTCCGCTTTCGACTCCAAATGAGGTCGTGCGGGGATAGCTCCTCATCTTCCAGGGCTTTCTGGACACGGCGATATATCCCTGGGTTAAACCTGTAGGCCGCATGCCATTTGAGGAGTGCTGCATAACCAGCTGGGTGCTGTTCACCCTCGATGATGCGCTGCTTGGCCTTTCCGCCCCCGGTGTTTTGTACGGCAGAGATCATGGCGTTGATGGACTCCCGCTCACTCTCTGAGAGGACAGGGTTTGGCTCCTCAAATAACCTTTCTGTGAGGTGCCAGAAATCGGCCTGGGACTCGTCTGCAAAGATATCGTCTGGGCGATCTAAGAGGGCGATGAGAATAAGGGTTGGCATTTTCATTGCCATTTTGTGGAGGTGAAGGGGGAGAGCAGGAGGTTCTGGCTGCAAGGGGTGGGTTGGTTGAGGGGGGCGCGTACAAAGTTCAGCTGAAGAGGCATAGGGTCATAGGTTCATGAAATGTAAATGGAAGCCCAACGGTTTCTCTGCAGCTGAATGAAGTCAGATGAGCACCTAAGCGGGTCTACTTAGCCGAGTCGGGACCTCGATCGACCCAGCCTGCATTACTACAGTGGGCGGTGTTCTGAGACGGTGCAACAGCCAGAGGGAGAGGGGCACGCTTCGAAGGGCCTTCAGCACCACTGTCGCTTAATGCAGGGTGGCAACGGGCTGACCCCATGGACGCACAGTCCAGAGGCACTCTCTGCGCGACACGCAGAGGGAATTGAACCCAGCCAACCGTGCCTCGTAACCTCACTGAAACTCAACGGCATGAGAGGATGGAATGGACAGGTTGAGCTGGAGCTGCTGCAGCTCTCTACCAGAATGCTCTTGAAGGGTTTGCCAAGGCCATGGATTGCCCGTCGGGCATCGAGGACTTTCTGACGGTATTGTACCCGAGCATGCGACATTTGGGCTGCAAGGTCGCTCAAAAACCCAAGGCGGTGGAGTTTGGGGTTTGGGATTGAATAGCGCCATACTGGGGTAGTGGGCGTTGACCAAGGACGGATGACCTTGTTGGCAACGTTCGAGCTTTCTGGCATTCCGATTCTGCAATGCGTCGCGTCCCCAGGTTGAGGCCACCCTCAAGATTGCTCGCAGCCTCACACGAGGGTGAGTGTGCGTTGACCAAGGACAATGACCTTCTTGGCAAACTCGAGCTTTCTAGTATTACGAATGCGCCGCGTCGCTCAGGTCTGTGCGGTTTTGGAGGAACCTGCTTGTTCATCCACAGCCGGTTCTTCCATTTCAAACCGGGGCCAACGCCCGTTGTCATTGTCAGGAGCCCCCTTAGTTGTATCTTCAACGCCACAACAAGTTTTACCTGTCCGTCTATCGACGGCTCTCCAACGTGTTGCCTCTTCTACTCTTGTGCATAGTGCGACTTTGGGCAGCACGTGTTTTACCGCATATGATCACAGCGACGACCCTGGCACAAGCACTCTGCCCTCGACGCTTGCCATCGATGCCTACGAACTAACGAGCCCTTGTAGATGTCGTCGAATAGATTCCCCGTGGCCTGGATTGGGTTATGCATCGCTCGTGGGGATGTCAAGAGCGATAACCTGTTGGTGAACGCTACCGGTGTCGTGAAACTTGGTGAGTCACCTAAACGTTGTGATGACTTGTTGGGGCGGTCCTGATCACCTATCTCTGCACCGTTGTAGCGGACTTTTCGAACGCGATTCGATCGGAAGGCACCTGTTGTGAGAGGGCAGCGGGGGTCAAATCTTCTTTGTGAGTTGCTGCGAAGTCAGCGGAGCGACAGAGGTATGTAACGAGCGAATAGCCGACTATAGTAGCCGAGCGGTCAGCGCTTCAGCGCTTCAGCGGCCTCAAAACGGTTGTGCTTCGGGGCAGCTGTAACTGCACCCCTCAAGCCCTCCCTGCCCCTACTGCAAGCACGTAATCCCTCCTGTTTGCTACATGTATATTGATGCGCCGTGATAGCGCCTGGTCGTGTTTGACTTTGCTTTGCGTCGGTGGCCGTTTCCGAGGACTCGACTCCAGGGTCCATTCTGGACACACCGCGTCTGTGGAGACGACCTTCAACCCCTGCCCCCTCACAAAACCACTGACCACTTGCGATGAGTCGCCCACGCTGCTCCTTTGAAAACTTTGTCCTCCTCCAGGCTGCCTCTGAAGGCAACGCTGCCGCCGTCCGAGACGCCCTTGAAGCTGGCGCTGACATTAACGCCTCCGACGCATCAGGCCGCACCGTCCTCACATGTGCACTCACCGCCGACAGGTATGCCCCTCTCTTTTCCCCCATCAACCTTCCCGCTCACCGCCCCCGTCGCTCGATGCAGATGGGACACCGTCGATGCGTCCGACGTGCCATTCATGTCTCAGGACCGCCTCAGCATCATTCGCACCGCAGCTTCTCACCCCGACATCTCTCTTTTCACCCTCAACGCGCCCCAGGAATCTATCAACGACGTGACTCCGCTTGGTATGGCTGCTTGGCTCGGCATGCCCGAGGCCGTACGGCTCTTGCTCGAATGTAGCTCTGGCACCGTCTCTGTTGACGGCATGGATACCGACGGTGCAACGCCGCTGATGTGTAAGTCCGCTTAGAACTCGCATCACGTTTCAACGCACGTTCAATCGCTACCCTAGATGCTGCACGCGACTGCAGAATGGAGGTCGTACGACAGTTGGTGGGTGGACCGTCGCTGTTATGTGCCCTTGTTCTGATTACCCCTTTCTGACAGCTCTCGCACGGTTCTCGCCCCGACCTGGGGGATCGAAACCATCGCTCTTCCATCCACTTCGCGTTGCCCCATCCAACTGTTCTCTGGGCCTGTGAACATGCGCTACGCTCCCATCGCTGGCGCGGTTACAAGGTGCATACTTTTTCAGACATATTTTTCATTTACGACCTGACCTTGGCCTGAATTAGAGCGGAAACAAGGAAGCTCTACACGTGCCCTCCTCCATTGACGTCCCACAGCTATCTCCGTACACCACCGTTCCACCTGCGTCCCTCTCTCCCCCTGCCACAGCCTTTCTCCCAGAGTTTCTTTCTCGCGTTACCGACTCGGTTGTAAACGCTGTACTCACCGCCGATCTCTCGTCGATCTACGCTCAGCTGTTTCCACCACAGCCATTCGAACCATCCCCTTTAGAGAATGGCCCCGTTCTTGTAAACGCACCCGATCCTGAAGGATGGAGCGCTATCCATTACTGTGTCTCTGTGCCGAATCCGTCCATCGAGGTCCTCGACGCACTCTACTGCGCTGGCGCCGACGTCAGCCTGTTTACTACCAAGGAGCAGTACACGCCACTTCACTGCCTTGGTCGACTTGCACGCCTCACCGACGCTTCAAATTCGGCACAACTTCTGTACCGATTCGCCGTGCATCTCATCCGCGATCTCCATGCACCCCTGTCTGCCCGAGACAGAAACGAAGAAACATGTATTCACCTAGCCGCAGAGCACGGCGAATGTATCGATGTGTTGTATGCATTTCTTGATTGTGATCCGGCGGGGTTTTACCGGAACCTGCGCAATTTACGAGGGTAAGTTTCACCGTCGCTCCCTCCTGGCTTGCTGAGGCATCTTATGGTTCGTGTTTGGTTTGGATAGACTCACTGCACTAGAGGTGGCGAAACCACACCTCAGGGTGGCTTTTATGACCGAAGGACAGTTCAACCGACCCAGGTCGTCCCTGTCCGACCGTACGATCCGCCCGAGCACCTCTACGTCTTCTATCACGTCAATCACAGGTTGGGTTTCTTCTATCAATCCCCCCTCACCTCACACATCCCAGGGACCCCCGAGTGACATCCCGCCCGACTTTGACGTTACTACGACCTCTGAACAGCTTCTAGATGCTCTCCAATACCTTTCCGCCGAGGGTCAATTCATTCGTGACCATGTAGAATTCAATAGATTTGCAACCGTCGTTCAAGAGACCTCCCAATTGGGAGATGGTGTCTTGACTTATTTCCATGGCCAAATCGACGATGCCACCAAAGAATTACGCAGCACTCGCGAGGTCCTCAACTCCGTTGACCGCCAGTGGAATCACGTTTCTCGAGAGGTCGAGGAGCAACTGGCCGCTCAAGATCCTGCTCACTCTCGATTCGCTCGAGTGACGTACAGCTATCCCCTGCAAGGCTCTGAAGATTCGCAGTCGACGGCCGTGGAGTGGAACGCATCATTTCTGAAAGATGAAAAAGTGAAGAAATATGTTGACGCTGCCGATATCACGGAAGCCGTTTCTCCGACTCTCGAAACCACTTCTTCTGGCGTTCGAACTGCCCCATGGCCCGAATGGCTGGACAGCTTCGTTCTTGGCACTGATTCGTCGACGTACAAGGCCCACCTCACGAATCTCATTGAGATAGAGCGGGAGCTCTTCTCGCGAGAGTATGCGAGCTCGGTCGAGGAAAAATCGACCTTCAAAAATCGCAGGCTTAGGGCCCTCCCGAAGGGTTACAAATGCCATTCCAAAATTGAGAAAGGTAGCGCCTCGAACCTCAAAGCGTGGTTGAAGAAGGTTGTAGCGGGCAAGCTGCTTCAACTCCAGCCTTCCTACGGTCTCGACGATCCTCACTGCGCAGCTGGGAGGCAAGTGAAACAAGACGTTGGGAAGCCGACTGCCACTGTTACAAACACAGAATGCATTACATGCCGTTCACGACACCCATCCACCTCCCCTGCATCCAACTGTTCGCAATCTGAAAACGCTGCCCGTTTCGTTCAGGTGATCTTATCAGCTGTGAGCCGTGACTTATCCGCCATCGACGAATGTTTGCAAGAGGTAATTTAACTTTTCTTTGTGGTTACCTATTCGGGCATTAACTCCCACCTGCACTATCAAGATTGACCATGTGATCTCCATTGCGAACCGCTGCCTCTCTCAAGCCGAACGGATCATCCAGGGGACGGTCAAGGTGAGTTGAGCGGACAATGTCATTTGGGTCATTGGTGACTCCCAATCAGGTTTTGGAGGCCACAGTGGAGAATCTCCGTTCTCGGTATCCATTTGTGAATGATCCATTTGCCTTTTGGCCCGATAGGACCAAGGGGATGGGCCCACACGCCCATGCGGATACCTTCAGCCTCTCGTCATCCAGTTTACCTTACCTTTTGCCTCTGGGTAGCAACAACAACGGTGCAGGCTCTTCGCGTTCCTCTTCTGCACAACCTTCCGTCATCTCGTTGGATATGTCATCACAAGGCGAGGTGGACGAGGATATAAGAGCACTGCGTCTGTTGATTGTACAGAAGATCAGTATGCATGTCAACAGAGCATTTGATGAGGTGGATAGGGCGAACACATGGTTGTGCGTTGTCAAGGTTGTTCTTCGGGATCTCTCGATGAAGGTGTTACCTTCCTAACGTCCAAAGTCGGAGACGTTGACTTACTTACTTGGGTCAGCACCAAGGTCCGCGTAGCAAATGGCAAAACAAGGTCTAAGTAACGTTGCTGAAAACAGTTAAACATATTCCGTACAGGATCGCATCAGGTGTTATCAGTAGCTCAGAGCAACTCAAAGAATACGAAAGTCCAAGGTTCAACTTTCCAGTGGGCAGCACCAGCAGCGGTTACAGCTGGGGGGGGGGGAGTAGTTACCGCTCGGTTGCTCAACTACTGCTACTACGGTGTTTCGGAATATGATAGCTTCAGATTTGTTTTGTATGGTTAGATTGCAACTCATGAGATAATGGCAAGCAACACAGTTATCTACTCAATCTTTGCCACCTAGTCCAGGACGCGACGGCTCAGCATCTGTGCCTCAAGGCTATCTAATTACCGACTTAACGTAATGTTTGGTAGAAAACCTCTGTTTCGCTTTTTGTTGATAGCGCGATAGCCAACCGGTGTTATACCAGTAGCTATCATTTTCCAGTTAACAGATGGCCCAACAAGCTCCTTGCATTTTAAACGTATGAGTTCGTGTGCTCATCACTCACTCACCTTCGACTGCCCTGGCCCTGGCCCTACCACCACCCTCGCTATGGAGTCGCCCTGGCCCTCTCCCTCTCCCTGGCCCCTCCAAGACTGTGCAGGAGCGATGGCACAACACGCGCAATCGCACGTGTGGTACCGCCACACCTATCGCTCTCCCTCTCTCGCTTTCGCTCTTGCTCATTCTCACTTAACTGACAAGAGCAGCGACAGCATGACGTGCGCGGTTGCGTGTGCCATGTCGTCGCTTCTCTCATTGTCATCACTTTTGTCACCTTGCCCTCTCACTCACCTTGCCCTCTCGCTCAGTGAGTGCAAGGTGTGACCGCACAACGTCGCGACATGATTGATGTTGCACGATCACACCTTGCCCTCACCGTCTCACCCTTACCATCCTCTCGCTGCGCTATCTCCCCACCTCACCCTCTTTCCCTCATTGCCCGCCTCGCCCTCTCGCTCAGCGAGTGCGAGATGCGACCGCGCACGACATGATTGCACCTTGCGCGACCGCACCTTGCGCTTGTCATATCACCTTCGCCGCCCTCTCGTTGCGCCATCTCCCCACATCACCCTCTCACCCTCGTCACCACCTCGCCCTCGCTCCCTCACTCAGTGAATGCAACACATGACCACACAACGCATGAAATGACTGCGCGTTGCGCGATCACACTTCGCCTTCACCACCTTGCCCTCATCACCCTCTCGCTAAAAGCACATAACCTGTGGGTATACCTTTGATAACCCCTGGGCACACCGCAAGACACCAAAACGGCACAGGAAACTTGCCAGAGATATGGGGGTCACGGTGATAGACCAGGCGGCTGACAGCCCGCTAGCGAGACTCCGCACTTCGTGCCGCCTGTGCCACGGTGCCCCCAGACTTGGCCGCAGACTCGGGCCCCCATACCGGCCCCCATACTGTCCAATTCCTGGACTTTCTGCCCCATTCAACCTCCTTCTATCCACTACCCACTGCCCCTCTCTACCCACATCGCTCTTGATCCAATACAAAGCTCCTTGTGATAACATATCGACGATGTCGGGGGAGAATCCGGTCCAACTCTTTGACGATATCTAAAACAACGTTAGATACACGTAGTAGGACTTGTTACAAACACTTACCAAACTTGCACACCCCTCCTCATATTTCTATACGATTCTGTCTCAGTTATAGTAACGGGGGTAGGGAGGTAATACGAACCTTTCTCTAGTCAGCGGAGATTTTCTTCCAATAGGTATTGCGATCTCGAGAACAATAACATTCCCGGTCACAAGCACAATTTTTGGGCGTGCTTCGAGAGTGGTGAGGTCGAGCTTTGGGTTGACGATGTTTGGCATGTTGGATGGAGGGGGAGAGGTGGTGGATGTAGAAGAAGTGCAGAAGGAAGCGTCGGAGACGTCTACATACTACTCATGAGGCTGACTAAGCCAGCGGTGCGGATCAACTTGGGCACGGTGCATCGACTCAGATATACTTGGATCAATTGCTGTAGAGACTCTAGAGAGTGGGGCATTTGAGTAGACACCAGAAATGAATTCACACACGGTAGTATATCCAACTATCGCTATTACTCGTATAGTGACTACACCTCGCGCTATTTGGATCGATGTGCCCAAAAAGTCCACGAAATGGCGTTTCCGAACATGTCCGACTCCGAGCATAGTCCGAACTCCGAGCATGTAGCCTCACGTGCCCTCATTAGCTAATCTTGTCTACCATAGCCACTCACACCTCGCGTGCGTGCATACTCTTACCTCGAAGATGTTTGCGGATTCTGTTGTCTTCTCCACGTTGCGTACAGTTTGTGATCCGCTTCTAAATAATATGTATGCTACAAATCGACAAGTATGATGTTGATGCAGTAACGACGAGAATTCTTAGTGCAAAGTGTGGTAGTAGTATGCTAGAACGTATGGTTTACCTTCGTCAGGAATGCTGACCACAGCCCCTTCTCCGACCGATTGTAATCGATAAACTCTCTGTGGAGTATCTGATTCCCTTGGCGCTCCCATGTACGCCGGGTCCGCCCAAACGCCTGTGGGCAGTATAGCATGCCAAAGTATTCTTCGAAGAACCGTGCGAAGTCTCTGCTGACGACCAGGGAGGCAGGTAAGTCGGATAAACTGTGCAATATCACAGATATGAAAATCTTCTGGCCAAACGCGAACGTTTTCAACATCGATTGGGTTGTCGCGCGAGTTTCCATGTGAACGAACACATCCCTGGGTTCCCCACTTGATAATCGGCTGAGGTGGTGGTGAGGGGATGCGACTGTCTGCGTCAGAAGTTGCAAAGGAGATCACTGACGGTGAGCGCAGGCAGTGACGATGTAGGCCAGTTGAAATCAACGGTGCAGATGCCTTGCTCTCCGAGTCTGAGGGAAACCACTGATGGTGAGCGACCCGCCCGACTCGTAGTTGCATGGCCTTGCAGGCAGCGATGACGGTGTGTGCCGATCCGATTAACTGGTGGTGGTAGAAGGTGGTGGCGACACCGCACGTTGATTGAAATTGATGATACGACTTTTCCCGCTCTCTGCATCACTGACGTCTCGCTTGTCCATGGGGGCGCAGAGACACCCCTCCATGGTGAATACTGACGCTGTGTGGTACCTAACAAAAAATGAATTAGCACGACGATAAAACCGTATCAAACATGGTGTCAACGACCAGCCGTTACTAGGGTGCTGTAAATCATATCAGCCATGCCCGCCGTAGCTGATTAAATGCTAACTATACCTCTTTTGAGCAGCATATGTGCTTGTCGTGCCCACACCGGAGCTGCGGCGCGAGTGAACAAATATGATAGCGGTGATGGTTGATGAGGTGCGTTGGGCCGCATCCAATATCCCAAAGTAGCAACCACCCCCAACTTCAGGTCGTCACCGATGTCATCGAATTGACTTCACCTTCCATATCAGGTTCATCATGATGCCAGCCACTCCAGGCAAGACTCCAGGTATATATAGAGGCGAGTACGAGTTCTTCTGCTCCACATCCCTCCCTTCTCCCACCCACCACGTCGTTACTGCCTTCCGACTTGCCCCGCCACCTTGGTCCTGAGAGGGCCACTGTTGCCAGCCTGCCATTTGACAACACCACCCACCGCCTCATCACTGGAGTTCTCTGCTCGCTGTTTTACGACATCACCCATCCATTACCGCCACCTTATCACTGCTGCCTGCACGCCATCACCCCAACCTCTCATTTGTCCAATACCTCCAGGACTCGGACGTACGTCGTTCCCTTTGTACACATAGGTAAGTTCCGTGCTCCCGCCTATTTTCCTACTAACGTCGCTCTCTATCGCTCTCTGCCGTGCTAACACATGCGGGAATGCGTTCCCTCCACTCGTTTTTACCTTCAAGGTTCTGATGACCTTTATATCTCCGCCATACCCTCCAATGCGACGTTGTGTTGGTGGTGAAGACATCCCTCTGCGTTTCGTGCGCGAACCCAATCCATCTAACGCCCGGCGGCCATATCATGTGGTATGCTTTCATGCTTGTTCACCGTCCATATCATAACTCTGTTTCATCCCATAGTGTCGTATCCACAACTGGTATCGGTGGGGTGACGGCCTTGGCAACAGTCCGAAAACATCTCCAACTATGACACAAGCCGGTTAGTACTATCTAGCTGCTATGAATCCGTCGTTGTTAACGACTTTTGCTAGCCGACCTGAATGGACCTCAGGCATCGGACGCAAGCATTCCTGCAGAAGCAAAGACGGGCACTTGCACCCATCGCACTTGTCATGTCACGCGCGTGGCCCATTTGTGTCGAGGTCGCATGTGCCTGCATACCTCTTGCAACGGTATAACTATTGCGAAATATTCCATAGAGTGCTGAAATCTCGAACAGTGACATTGTAGATTGGTTTCGCTGTAGTGAGGCCCTGTGAGGGACCTGAGTCAACGCCTCATACTCCAATGTGCACAATAACAACGCACATCATGTTCCCGAGTGCCGTCTTTGTTATTCAGATTTACAAAGAATGCGACACCATTCACATCGTATCTTACTTATGATTTCCTTTGCCGTTGCCATTGCCATTGCCGTTCCCGTTCCCGCCATCGCCATTTGAGAAATGGTGCTCTTTGTATAACGTTGCCGTATCGAGAGCGCTTCCGTTTGCGCTCGCGACAAACTCGTGCGTGAGATGCGTTCGGTTGTGGAACGTCAGTCGAGACCAACCATAGACACTGTACGTAAGCCCCATCATCATCAGCGCCCATACATATATAACCCATCACATACAAAGAGAAGAGCGCAGAGGGGGGAGGAACTCACGAGTCGAGAGCCTTGTCGGTATAGTCCGGGATCGAGTTGAGTGAGTCAAGACTGTCGTAGTGACCTGCGGCTCCGTTGACGATGTTCCAGGGTGCGGATGGGTTGTTCAGCCCTGTGGGATCGACGGTGTCTTGGAAACAGGGGGTAAGTTTCGGATGACGGGGTCATGAAGCCTGGAGTACGTACTGTTGGTGATCGGGGCGTTCCGCTCGTAGACCTCCAGGTGGCCGGAGCGGGGTCAGTAATAGTAATAAAAAGGGTGCGTTCGACGCAGAAAAAAATGAATACTGAAGTAAAAACGCACGTGGACGTGTCCTTGCATGTACCCATACTTGACCATCAACGGCTTGAACGCCTGCTGACAGGTCGAGCAGATTGAGGATTTCTTGACGCCGAAGTACCACGGTCGATGGAGACCGACGATCACCCAAGGCGTTTTTTTTGCGGTCGACAGAGGCGAGGTCCTTCTCAAACCAGTCGTACTGCTGATTCGGGTAGCCAAACGGACCGCTGTTTGCACCGGCCTCACTGCCCCCCACTTCGTCCGGCGCTTGGATACCGACGGGAAAGTCAGTTTCGGTGTCGACGATGACGAAGTGGGAGCAAGTTGAAAGAACAGACTCCTTGTTCTCGATGAGACTCTGGATTGTGTTGAGGTCATTGGGGCCGAGTGGGTTCTCTGCACCGGTGGCAACATTAGTGAGGGCAGTGAGGGACTCGCCGTACCAGACCTGCGGAGTATCGAGCTGGGCGAAAGTGCTCCAGCTGACGGTCATGCCGGTCGCGCCAGCAAAGGCAAGGCGTTGCTGGAGAGGTTCATAAGGGTTGCAGGGAACAGTGCCAGGAACATGCACGCCCGTGGACTCTGCGAGGCATGAGAATGGGGTAGAGGTGTTCGTAAGGTCGATGAACTGGGCATCGACGCCGACCTGGCGGCTGAGCGTGACCTTGTGGCTAACCTATGTTTGCACCTGTTTGTAGGAATCGTGGGGTTCGGAAAACGCTCGGATGCCGGACATGTTCGGATGTTCGGAAACGCCATTTCCCAGGTGTCCTCGATTTGCCGACGTACGATTTTCACTGGGGGTCACGTGCCAGTCGCGTGCTACATGTCATGACAGCTGTTCGGTACCGTAGCTGTAGTAAGTAACACCACCCTGCACAACGGCGTTGTCTTTTTGTTCCTTTCCTCTGCTTGTGCTGTCGGACACGCTGTTCACCATGGTGCGGTCTAAGCAAACGGCAAAGAAAACAACGGGCATAGAAGCCCCACGCGTCACTATCAAAATACCTAAGCGTCAAGCTGCTGCTGCCACCGCCCTACAGCACGAACAACCTGTTGAGCCTAACTCTCAGGA
>JBBPQE010000620.1:0-15086 GCA_038092335.1 Boletus vinaceobasis
AACGTTGTGAATCGCGGAACGAGCATTGCCCCTCGAGTACCCATCATCACCCTGGGTGGCATGATGACCTGAGCTGTGGATTCAGTATCGACCTTGTCGACGACGAATGCTTTTGGATTCACGAAGCTACCGAACCTCCCACGGATGGGGTGCCAATACGGTGCCTGACATCATCAGCCGTCAGCCCACTCTTGGTGCTCTCCGAGGCGGTCAACCGCAGAGAATTGGGGGAGGGGAGGGGGTTCGCCAGGAGGATGTCTTCGTTCCCTACTCTGGAGGGATACGCGTTGGGGACATATGACGACGCAAAGTGGTTTTTTTTTGGGACCGCGTTGGTGGAAAAAGTGAAACGTGAATATGCTGATGCTTAGAATTCGTTCGTCGACAGTCGTCACGTCCTCTGGGAGCCTAAGTAGGGGCAGTATGTATGACGCATACATTTTGTGGTGATTGCTAGCCACTTGGAACACTGAAACTCCTTGCACCATTCGCTAGCACTGTTGATCAGCTTACGCTGATCATTTTCAACGGATATATTACTGTGAACACGCCAAGCACCCGATCTCGTCTTTCAAGCCACCTTGAGAGTCCAAGTCTGACTCGGGCCTTGGTAGTTGATCGCCACGAACGCCTGTGATTTTCGACCTCAGCGGATGAACAGCTACGTGTTATTGTCATGACAGTCGTTACCATTGATTTCGTATCGTTTGGATTCCAGTCAAGCACGAACGCCTGTTTGTCTGCAGGGAACAACCTGTGAAGAATAAATTGCGGGTTGCAACACAGCTGAGTGAACGTTCGGTGGCTTACTGATGTCCCTTGACCGTCTTGCCGTCCTTGTCATGGACGGGATTGACTGACCATGCGTGCGGGGTGGTACTGGTCTGGACGTCATAGAATGGCAGACCCGTGTGATTGGCGGACCAGCCGAGGTACTGCTGAGGATCCTTGGAGCTGATAGTATAGCCTTCTGCGCCGTTCTTGAATTGCCACTGTCAGCCAGGTTAGCGTTGCTGTGGCCTTGTGAGAGGTATTTCGATCACGAACCTTGACGGAGTTGGTCGCAACCATGACCTCGTCGTCGTTGACATCGAGGAAGTGTGTGTTATGACCGTAAGGACTGATCGTGTAGTCACCTTCTTCCAAGATATTGTATTGCTTGTAATCTTTTGTCGCAAGTTCGAACAAGTTCTTTTCATTCTCGCATGCCGTTTTAAAGATTTGGCCCCAACGTTCCCAGTCTGCGGATCCAGCATTTTTCACCGCCGCTTCGAGAAGAGCTGATAGAAGAGGAGGATTTGAGTAGGATCTAGAAGAAATTTGGTGGTAAATGCCTACTGTCAAGGTATTTGACCCAGGAATCATTTGCGTTCTTTTTGATCCACATGCTATAGTATAGGGTATCTAAGTGACTGAGTCTACCTTTGCGCGCTTGGTTGGACGGAGAGGACGTACTCTTGGCGACCTTGGAGTCGTTCAACAAATCTGTTGCAATTTGGTAGTATCCCTGGTCTCATACTGCTTAATAGAAGCATCGAGCTTGTCTGACTTCGGCTCATCCATTATGTCTTTCGACGGGACTCCCAGCTTCTTTTCGTAGTCATCGCGCAATTTGGTGGCAGCGTCGATATCACGTTTGGCTGTATGTATGAAATTCCGTAATTCGTCTGCAGACACAGTGTCACCAAGACTTCTGAAGGCTTCCAGTCTCGCTCGAACATAATACTCGAGATAGATAGCGTCTTGCTGTAGTTCGAGATCAGAAGATATGACGAGAAACCGGCGTTGGCCTACTTACGATCCAGTAGTGTCGAAAACCATTCAGAAAAACTGTGCCGCTGGCAAGCTTGTGAGGGAATCCATCGGGGGTCGCTACATTCGTGTATGCGTTCCAAGCATCCCGACAACCGAGCTGATTGAGCAGGGTATCAAAGTAACCGTCGGTAGTTGTGTCACTAAGCTTGCTCGAGTCAAAGGGGAAAAGTTGCCCCCAGATCCTGTGAGTGTTAGTGGAGCATAGGTGTTATTCAACAAAGGGCAGCATACTGGCAATCAGAGACTACATGCGCAAGTGCCAGCGCAGCACGGCTGTTTGGAACTCGGGAAAAACGTGAAAGTACTATGTCGGATCTCGCGAAGGGCATCGTGCATCGACATTTTTAAGCGCTGATTCAGTGCTGAATTAAGGTCAGGTTTCGTGCTGTAAGACACTTTTTGGGATCGGCTAGGTGCTCATCAGCCAGAGCTCGCTACTGCGAAGGATTTGTTCAACGGTCGTGAAGCGATAACGTTACTTGCCTGCCCTGCAGATGGGTGTGAAACGGGCTTTGGGATGGACTTTGCTTGTTTCTTTTTAGGACTAGCATGAAAATTGGCCCATTTGGCCTAATCAGGTGGATCTCAGCCAATGAGAGGACTCAAAGAGGGCTCACTACTTGCAAAGTATTTGTTCAACAGTTGTGAAGCGATAACGTTACTTGTCTGCTCTGCAGATGCGGCCGCCCTGCCAGGGTGGCCAGGCTGGTTGGAAAGTCGTGACTGATGATTGCGCAGCATTGCGGAAGCGAACAAGGCGTCTCACCAATGTGCTAAAGCTAGGTGAGACCGTAAGCAAATTGAAGGTACGACTCATCGTGGGAGGAGTGAGCGCATTGATCAGCCCGCCAGAAGGACCGGAAGCTTGAATGATGAAGAGGATATGGTCAGTTGTGGATAACTCAAGGTCAAACGGTCAAACGGTCACCCGAGCTCACAGGTTAGCAGTGGGCATTTTGATTGAATTTATTCCGGACGATTTACCAGCGTCTGGGGATGCGGAAAAACGACGCTCGATCGATCGGCCGGACGCTCCACTGAGTGCCAGCACCCTTACATTTTTCAAACTCAGATGATCCTACAAATCCATTTCCCACGAAAATCAGTCTGTGAGACCAACCCTCTCAAATTGCTACCACTGTAATCCTTTTATGGTAATGGGTACTCATCTATAGCATAAGCGAATATTGTCTGTGGTCCTTTTGGACTACACCTGCTGCACACACGATGCCTGTTTGAGCCTCCTGAAGACTCGCCCTCACTCTTGCCATCGTGCCTGTCGCCATTTCCGAAAACCCTCACCTCTCGCCGTTGCCATCGCCCTCGCCTCCCACCGCCACTCTCAGAGTCACTGCCACTGTCGCCAGGCCGTGAGTATACAGACAGGCGCGACGACGCATCGTGCATCCGTCGTCGTCTGTCATCAGCCCTGCAGCAGCTGTGAACAATGAGTATAGATTTGGCCGAGAAGACGCAGGTGCAGAACTCGAGTCCACAGTGCCCTCCGGTGCAGGGGCATCTTTGGGAGAGATAAAGATGTAGCCAGTTGCACGGTTGATGGTGCGGGATAGGTGCAGCATTAGGTTCTTGTCCTTCGTGTATATAATTGGGCTCAAATCTACCCGTGCGCTGTTGCAAATTGCTGTAGGACGATGAACAATTTCAGTCGGGCAGACAGTCACTACTTTTGAACGCGAGGCGCAGTTTCGACGCTCATTCTTGCGTCCTCGGCCTGCCATGGGACCAACGTCTAGATCCACGGCTGATGTGGCAGCTTGGACAAAGTCCCAAACGGTAAAGAACCTGACGACCAGATCAGCCCACGGTGCTGATGGATTTCACACAACACTCGATGGGAGGGCAGCCTCACCTCCGAATCGCAAGTAGTTCCGCCTTCTCATCGTCACTCGCGAACGCTGGTTCGGGGCAGAGACAAACGTTGTGAATCGTGGAACGAGCGTTGCCGCCCTCGAGTACCGTATCACCCTGGGCGGCTGTGGATTCAGTATCGACCGAATGTCTGCATTCACGAGTTACCGGGCCTCTCGCAGGTGCAGGTGGTGTTCAAGCACATTGAACGGTGAACCAATACGTTGTCGTCGGGCGGGTCCGGGAGTCCTCGTGGGCTTGGAATCACGCAGGAAAACTTTTGGCAGACGTTTAGAATATTCGAGTCGAGTTCTATTGCAACGTCACGGTTGGTGGGATGGAGTGCCCGACCTTGTCAAGTTCCGAGGTGGTCGACCGAAGAGAATGAGGGTGTCGCCGAGGGGATGTTTTCGTTCCCTACTCTAGAGGCGACGACGCAAAGTGGTTTTGGACCGTATGGTAGAAAAAGTGAAACATAATTAGTGCGCATGCTTGGAATTCGTTCGCCGACAAGTTGCCATGTAGATCTTCTGGAAGCCTAGTGGGGGCAGTGACAGCGCGTCCCCCGTGTGTCTGCTCGAATACTCGTGACAGGTACGTGGTGATTACGAGCCACTTGGAACGCTGGAACTCCTTGCACCATTCACCAATGCTGCTGAGAAGCTTACGCTGGTCTTTCTCGACGAATGTGTCACTATAAACACACCAAGCACCCAATCTCACCTTTCAAGCCGCCTTGAGAGCCTCAAGTCTGATTCGGGCCTTGGTGGTCGATCGCCACGAACGCCCGCGATCTTTGACCTCAGCGAATGTTCAGAACAGTTGAAGAATAAATTACGGGTTGCAACGTGGCTGAGTGAACATTCGATGGCTTACTGATATCCCTTAATCGCGCTTGCCATCCTTGTCATGGACGGGGTTAATTGACCATGCCTACAAGGTAGCACCGGTCTGGACTTGATAGAATGGCAGACCCGTGTCATTGACGGACCAGCCGAGGTACTTGGAGCTGATAGTATGGCCTTCTGCGCCGTTCTTGAGTTGCCACTGTCAGCCGGGGTTAGCTTTGCTGTGGCCGTGTGAGAGGTACATATTTCAATCACGAACCTTGACGAGGTTGGTTGTAACAACGACCTCGCCGCCGTTGACATCGAGCAAGTGTGTGTGATGACCGTAAGGACTGATTGTGTAGTTACCTGTTTCCAAGATATCGTACGGCTCGTAATCTTTTGTCGCAAGTTCGAACACGTTTGTCTCGTTCTCGCATGTCGTTTTGGAGATTGGCCCCAACGTTCCCAGTCTGCGGATCCAGTATTTGTTGCCGCTGCTTCGAGAAGAGCTGATAAAAGAGGAGGCGTCGAGCAGAACTGAGTGGTAAATGCCTACTATCGTAGTCTTTGACCCAGATCATTCGTGTTGCTTTTGATTCACATCCTATAATATACTGTAGGGTATCTAAATGACCGAGTCTACCTTTGCATGTTTGGTTGGAGGGAGAGGACGTACTCTTGGCCACCTTGGACTCGTTCGACGGATCTGTTGCAATTTGGTAGTATCCCTGGAAGACGTCTGCCGTCTGGCCCGGGCAAACAGGCTAGTGTTCACCTTAACGCACGGCAGAAGGACTGTGGAAAAGATGGTTTGGTTGTTTGTGAACCAAGATTAAGAATGCGGAACGAACGCGCGGCACGCACTCAACCCAAGGTTTGGCACCCTTGACCACACTCTCATACTACTTAATAGAAGTATCGAGCACTATGTGGCATGTTGCTATAGATTGGGTTCAGACAAACCGACAAAAAACTAGGATCGGCTTACGAGCATATAGTGCTGAAAACCATTCAGCGGAGCTGAAGTGCTGAACCCTGCCAAATAACCACGACGTCCATGGGTTCCAGTTGTACTATCCTTAGTGTCTTTCCTTTTCCAACGAGTCTTTGCACCGCCCGAATCGGAGGGATAGGCCGTCATGCTTGCATGCTTGCGACATTGTAGATTGGAGGGGCCGGGATTATATGGTTTCGTATGCGCGACAGCGACACCATGGTACGCCCAAACCGCCGGACCTGGATGCATGAATGAGATATTAACACGGACCTCAGTTCAAGAAACTCATAAGCCCATGCATGTGTTCTCGGCCTCATCAGGAGTTTCGATTTGTAAGTCGAGAAGGTTCTCCACTTGAGACGGTCAGCGCAAGATAGTCCGAGTCAGACCATTTAGAGCTAACACATCTCATACATCTCGAGAATTTGCAGTAGTGCTATTGATTGACGTGCGCTGCTGACAGGGTGAGGTACCAGGAATATCAGAGTCATCTCGCCCATCGTACCGCTCGCCATTCAGGCCAGGTGGACTTCTGAAAATTCATGCTCTGCGCCAACTTTCTGACGATCCCGTGTAAAGTCGCCACCAATGCGTACCGTATAATGTCTAGGTTATGAGGTGAGCAACGTAGCCAACTCTTCTGGGGATACTGACCACGCTGACTGCGTCCGCATCACCAGCAGTAATCATTCACAGCTTTGTGAGCCATACTTTTTCGGCTGTGTCCGAAACTACAGCACGTGCGAAGTTGAAGAATGCCGCACTGTGCCAGGCCACACGCACCTTGCTCCGTGAGTCCGGTTACTCGTTAAGGGGAGGAAAGATTTAAAACGTTTCGGAGAAGAACTACGTAGGGTAGGTTCTGAGGGTACTAGCGTAGCTGCCAGGGCTGCGCGAAAACGCTCAGAGGCAGAGGCGGGCGAGAAATATGATATGCAGGGCCCGTGAGAAACAAGGAACGAGTTGTAACTTGCTGCATCACATGTGCCTTACAGGTTGCTGTGAAGACGCTGAGGTATTTCGAATCCGAAGATCCCGAAAAAAATCAGAGGCAACTGGAGGAACTAAATAACAAGGTCGGTTCCGTCTTCAACTTGCTAGCTCATCCATTAATATGGATGGCAGGTTCGCCGAGAGCTCGGTCTTTTGAGAAGACTCAAGCACCCAAACATCGTTCCCTTACTCGGTATGACGCAAAGTTTCGGAGTGATGCTCGCAGCAGTATCGCCATGGATGTCGAACGGTACCCTCCACTCTTTTGTCAAGAACAAAGGCCAGACGCTCACGGTGGTTGAGCGACTACAGCTTGTACGTCGTGCAATTACTTATTTGAATTGACGACACTGACCATTTGCAGGTGCAGGGCATTGGATCTGGCCTCGAATATCGTGCGTCCTGATCGAAATTCCATTGCCCTACTTTTTTTGACCTCGTGGTGTTGTAGTGCATTCGATTCCGGTGTTCCACGGAGACTTGCACAGTGTATGTTACGACCTTTGTGTTAACGCGCACTTATCTTTCAACAGGGCAATGTGCTGATCGATGAGGAGCACCATCCGCGGATAAGTGACTTTGGCCTCTCGTGTACCATCGGAAAGCTGCAGCCCGGGCTGACATACTTGCAACGATTGTCGAGTACAAACAATGCAGGGGCCGTAAGATGGGCGGCACCTGAGCGGCTGTCTGGCTGCAAACCCGACCCATCGGGGGACATATACTCATTCGGATGCATGATGTTTGAGGTATTGACTCTTCCTGGTGTCATTGGCGATGACTGAATGTTCACCGCAGGTGTTGTCTGGAGACATCCCATGGAAGGGAAAGACTGATTACGAGGTCATCGCTCTGAAGCTCACTGCACACACACCGCCCGGTCGTCCAACTCGTGCAGCGGTGGAAGATCAGCATTGGGCATTGATGGTTAGATGTTGGTCGTCCCCCCCGCGACGGCCAACAGCATGCGACATTGTAGTGGCGGTGCAAACGTATTTATACCCTATGGACGCCGTTCACCACGGCCCGGTAATGTCCGTATTGCATATTCGGCTTTTTTTTTTTTTCTTTCCCCGCAGTACATATAAAAGAACGGACTCCGAGATCTGCAGAGCAGACAAGTAACGTTATCGCTTCACGACCGCTGAACAAATCCTTCGCAGTAGCGAGCTCTCTTTGAGCCCTCTCATTGGCTGATGAGCACCTAGCCGATCCCAAAAAGTGTCTTACAGCACGTAACCTGACCTAAACCAAAACAATCTGCTAATTCAGCACTGAATCAGCGCTTAGGAATGTCGATGTCCTCTGTAAACTGGGTGGTGGTTCTGACTGGTCCTGACTGGTCATGACCATCGGCTACTGTCGGCTAACGCTAGCCGTTTCACTGAAGGACCAGCCTATAAATTAAAGCACTTATCACTTTGGCTGAGTTTCACTCGTCATCAGATTCAGATTGTTAGACCAGGCTAATTGAGATGAGTGATTTAAATAGCCTGAGTCTCGATGCTGTCTGCTGGTCGACCTCACAGGCCAAATCGTTCGAGACTCCGCCATTCGCATTGCTGGCGAGCTGCAGGGGCACACTGCCAAGGTTCTTAAGATCTCGCCCCCGGTCTTGCATGTCGTCTCTTATGTAAGTTGATGCTATTGGTTTGAGGAGCTCGTCGGAAGAAGTGTGTACATAAGTCGTTGAATGTGCTCAATAGTACAAGACGTCCCGCACTCGCGGCCAATGCCAACGTTCGCGCGCAGTCACGGAAGAACTTTGTCACAGCGTTTTCCACTTTGCATAGAACTCCTGCCACCTATGCACAACCCGACAAGGCGGGTGAAGCGGTTCAAAAAACCACCGTCTTCGACCAGGTTACTATATCAGCTTCCTGAAACCAACACCTCCATTGATGTTCCCGGTGAAGAGAGAGCTACTAGGACAAGCTCAAACTGTGTTCGACATCGCCAAGCGGCCCAACCTGACGCACTACGCGGGGCAATGCTCGTAGCGCTCATCGTGATCACCATGGTGCTCTGCGTCATTCTATGGGAATTGGAGCGACCCTCGTTCGCATCTGTGTCGAAACCGATCTTGAACCAGACTACCACGACGGCATCACCGTCGAGTGACAACCCGGCAGCAACTTTGCCACGGTATTCGCCTGCGGTCTTCCAGGACGGACCAGTTTCGACCTCGGGCGAGGAATTGAAGCTGCTCGACGACCGGATAGTTGTGTCTTCGAGTAAACCAGGTCGCACGATGCGCGACGCGTGGCCGCCTCCCATCACTCGCGTTCCCGGGGAACATGATACCGATCCCCTCGCAGAAGAAGCAGATGATCGCATTTACAAGAACGACAACATGAAGCTGTCATTATTCGATCCCGCTTATTGCGACGGTGCATGCCGCTTCCTCCTCTTCGTTCGGGTGGGAGAACAAGAATCCAAGGCCCGAGTCCACTTCACGCAGCTCTTGACGCTCGCTCGACGACTCAATCGAACGATTGTACTGCCCAATGTAGGCAAAGGCCGAATAAGCGCGTGTTCCAAGTGGCCATTTGGTGCGTATTACGACACAGCCGAGTTTGCGCACAGAGACGAGTCTCCCGATCCCCGGCTGGCCATGGATCTCGAACAGTTTGCGAAGTGGGTCGACGAGAGACCGGCGTCACCGAGCAACTTTGTTGTATCTATGGAATCCATACCTCAGGGCCATCGTGACGTGCCGGGAACTCAAACTGAATCGGACGATATTCCGTTCATCGTGGAAAGGGCAGAGGTTGATCCAAAGGTTCTGTCCTGTCTCGAATCCAAACTCGCTCGACTACGTCCCTCCTTACCAAAGACAGCACAGTCTATCTCCTTGGACTCGGGATCGCTCAAGATGGAGTCGGATGCTTCAATTCGTCTCGTGCAACTTTTGTCAGACAGTCTAGATATGGATGCGGATCAGGCTGATGTCGATATGATGACTGGACCGGGATACGAATACGCATCTCAATATACCAATTCCTCGTACCTGTCCCTGGCAGATATCGATGTCCTCGTCCTGGATTATGACCTCCGTCATCCACTTTTTGCTCCATCTGTGCAGCCGGATTTCAGTCTACACTACGCGCCCGCGCTCTATGATCTTGCGGATCGCCTCTCCGACAATCTCGGTTCCTTTCTCGGCGTGCACTGGAGAATGGAAAACGTGCCCGTGCAGCATCTCGCATGGTGCGCAGCCTCACTGGCCAGTACCCTCCGTGGACTTCTCCGGAACGAAGGCGCGGGGAAGAACGTGCGGCACGTGTGGCTGGCAACAGACCATCCCCGTGTTCTCAGCACGTTCATAGATGACGTGCGTGCCCCTGTGGGCGACGACAACAACCGGATATTGAACGGCATTGGAAGCGAGATAAATGGAAGCACCCTACAGGACTATGGCCCTGTGAGAAAATCGAGCACGTTCAAGGCACTCTCATCCGAACACGACGACGCGATCGCGACACTCGTTCAGGCATTCCGGGCTGGGGGAGACCTGGAGGGATGGAAGCTCACGGACCTCTCGGAACAGCTAGGTCGTTATCCGTACGTCGAAGGCAGGTTCGACGTAGACGAAGCATTGTTGGATGATTCCGGGGTGTTTGGGATTCTAGACAAGTTGGTGGTCGTGCAAGCGAGGGTGTTCGTCAGTGGTTCCACAGACTGCAGCAAAACCAGGTAAATTTGTATAACACATCTCTCTGGCTGTGAGTTTGGAGCTCATGTACCCCCCCTAGTTCGTTTTCAAAACAAGTCATCGAGGCGCGCCAAGAGTCGTTCCAAGCAGAACGAGGAAAAGGAGCTATCCGCAACGTTGTCGAGTATTTCGGTACATGGTGATGTACAACCAGAGTTCATCATGAACAGACTAGGGCGTGTGCAGATGGAGCGAAATTGATAGCATATATGCAGACTAGACATGCAACATGCTCATACAAACGTTTTTCAGAGGGGATGGGAGACAAAGACACTGCGGGCGCCATCCATCCATGGTGTGAGATCAGCCGTGACGATCAGCGTACAACATTCACTCAAGGCCCACCCCGACCGACACCAGCAAAGGACGGCCTGTAGTCACCAGGTGCACCACCCTCCTTTCTCCGGTAACCTTCCTGGTCGCCGCGGGCTGGACGTGGGACACCGCCCTCGCCAGCGCCGGGGCGAACGGTAGCTGGGCGTGGAAGACGAGCCGCACGCTTGTGTGTCGTAGGGACGATCTCGGTAGGGAGGTGGAGCCTACGAGAGAGAGAAAAAAAGAACCACATGAGCACCGCGCACGAACGCCCACCAATCCAAAAATGACGACGGACCACTCCCGGAGGTAATCCACGCCCTCGGCCGTGAGGATGTAGTAGTACCACTGCCACGAGAACTGGGTCTTGACGAGGCCTTTCGAGGTCAGACTCTGCATCGCCTTGATGACCTCAAGGTTGGGCACGTCGAGGTCTTCATGTTTGGGTGCGTTGTAGTCTTTCCTGGCGACGAGAACACCCTCTGTATCCCATTCGTTTCGTGTGCATAAGATTTATGAGCGTCATGGAGGTGTGCAATGTACGGCAAGACGATGATCAAGTTAGCGCTAGTAGCCTTGCAGAGGCGGATACACGAACCCTTGAAGAGGTTTTCGTAAATGATACGCCTGTTCTTCTTGGAAATAAGCATGCTGGGCGAAACGAGTTCTTGTGTCGAGCGCTGCCGGTTCGGATCGTCGTCAACACAAGCAAGCGCGCCATGAAAACGGACAGACGACGTACTGCGAGAACCTGGTTCGCACTGACTCTGAACTAGGGGAGGAAGCGACTATCAGCACGATCATCCGTGTTCGCGCCTGGCCATCCACCACCCGGGAACGGTTTCATCACGCATAGGTTCTCCAGGAAGGGATGGAAGGGGATTGGAGCGGTACTCACAGTAGATTTGGACGGGGAGAGGTGTCTTGGAACGGGTCTTGACGTCGAGCGGGACGATGAACTCAGTCCAGAGCACTCACCTTTCGATGAGCAAAGGCGGAGTCTGAAAATGCTATATTGGGTATGTGACCCCTTTTGACACCCCTTCCCTTCGTCAGTCGATGGTCGCGAGTACTACTAGTGCTCGTATCGACCGCTTCATACTTTCATATCACTTTTTAACCCTCGAGAACGGCATCCGGACAGGGCAAACATGGTCACGAAGAGGTCGTCGACCCTGAAGCTCCCAGTCTAGAAAGCCCCCGCAACCATACGGAACGTCAAGGTGGCGAAAGGCTTTCAAGGTGGCGACCGAAACGAGCGAGAGTTAAAAAATGTGATGGCGAAAACAAATTCGACCGTATGCAAATCAAAATCACCGAGAAATTGCAATGTTTTCGTCCGCCTCTAAAGAATGTCTACCTCCCTCAACCCCCGGTAAGCTATCCAGCGTCGACAACCAAGCGGTCGCTCTATCTCTGCGTTGTGCGGTACCAGGATGCGTGGAGTCGACAGAGTTCAGAGTCGATACGACCTCGTCAATTACTGCCACTTACGCACCTTTGCTGGCATTGAATTCCTGTCGGCCCTGCGATCATCGAGCTAAAATCGGTGTTGACCCGAACTGTATAAGGAATTTTTCGTGCTGCAACGAGTACAGAGGAATATCAAGCATTCCAGGGCATAGAACTTGTTGTACGGGTGCCGCATTCATACCACGGATCCCCGATGCTCCTCATGTTCGTGCTGAATATGTCATTGTCAGCTCCGTTCGACGAAACAAAAGTACACTTACCAAGTACGTGGGTTGAAATCAGCAGGATCGGACGATACGAGGTCCCGAACGAGCAGAAAACCATTTCCCTGCATCCAGTGACTCTGAATGTTGGCGGTGGCAGAGGTATTGTTCAACGAACTCGTTGAGATTCCTTTCTGACCAACCACCTCAAGCAACGGTCCTCTGTTCGTACACTCGGCGATGGACGAAATCCTTCGTATTGTATTCTCGCCGGCCACTCGTCGAACATGTGAAACGCGTCTACCACTTCTGGCATCGCTGTCCAGTTGACTCGACATGACCTCGTCACGAGTTTCCTCTCGGGTACCACGACCGGGCTCGTGACAGATCGACGATGGCCATGGTTGCTTCCATATCGCGACTGAGAAGCGGGGGTTTTATATCCGGATTGGATACCCTTTTGCGGTGCATGAATTAATGCGGAGAGGTCTTGCTTATGTTCGGATGCGTTCTCGGTGATCACAGCTTCCCCTCGTCGGAATGGGGGTGTCCCATAGAACGCGGAGTTTTGATCAACATGGCTTCTGGTCTGCGGAATTCGCAAAGATTCTGATGGTGCGTGCGAGGCTTTGATAACATCCGTATTCTGGTTTTACCGCCTGCTATCAATTCCATGCTTTACCCTCTACCTTATCATCTCCTCTATCATTCCCGGGGGCTTAACACGATCATTCCGCTCATCCTCTTTACATTCGCCCTCGGTCTTCCCGGTCTTCTTGTCGTCATCACATCGCGGAATATTGGTTATCTCGGATAGATGGCTGTTTGTCTCCTCTCCCTTCCGGTACGGAACAATCTTCTCCTTCCCTGTGCATTCTGGCACGTGGGCGACTTTTCCTGGTGCCAAACACGCCAGGTCGCCGGTGACGAAGGTGGTGATCATGGCGATAAGGAGGGCGAGCCCGAATCCTCCCCAATCGCTACGAAGCAAATCTGAGCGCGAATGTCGCTGAAAGAATGGTTTGCAGTCGCATGACTCGACACTAGACTCGACACTAGACTCGAGGTAGCACACGTCCGGTCGATGGGGAAACCGCCTGGTGGTCGTGCGAGCAGTGACAGATATTCGATGACTTCGACATCCGAGATCGGTCATGCATCTTTAAACGTAAGTAACTAGATATGGAGGCGTTTTTTTGTGCCCAATATAAAAAATGTCCTTGTTGTAAACCAGACCACAGTATGTATAGGCGTTTGAATGAAAAAGGGTGACATGTACTATACGGCGGTGGGGGACCTGTCGTGGTTTTGCACTCCCGAAACGATCAATGAGGGGTGTCGAGCGCTGAAGCATCGGATTTAAATCCAAAGGGCTGTTGATCGGTGCCACACAGTGGATCGAATGGCGAGAGGTCGGGAGTTGGTTTTGCATGATCACAGTCGATGCAGCGATAATGATATATAAATACCACGTGGTACAGTAGAAATGCTCATAGTGCATATGGTAGTTATGCATAAATTTCATAATGCATTGACTTTCGGTTGGTCCCATTGTGGGGCCTGCGAAAACGCTCGAATTTTGCATATCGCATAATGCATAGGCCAACAATGGTGAATATGCATTGTGATGGAGCTACATAATAGAAATGAATTCAACTATTGTTCTCAATTGTTGTCAAGAGCTATGTAAAGGCATGGCGATTTACTCGCCCTCACTCAGACTACCATGCCCGAATTAAAACGCAAACCCCGTGATAAACCCGCTGATACCATCGGGCCCGACCAGCGAAGCGGGCAAAAGCTGGCTCTGACACACCAAAGACATCTGCACAGCCACCGAAGAATTCATCGCGTCAGAATCCCACCCCTGTCGATCAGTCAACACTCTCACGCAAACTCTGAGAACGGTTGAAAATGCAAGCACGTGCCAACGATCATCCAACTGCTTTGTCATCAAAGCGCCCACGGATTGTCACTCGACCCGATGTTGAGCGCGCACGTAAAGGACAGGATTGCTCGACCAAATTTCAACTGCTGGCCAACAGTCAGACCCAAGGCTTGGCATGACGTAGCTGCCGCTTCGGTCGCGGCCGAGCAGAGTTCGAATTATAGGTCGACGACCCCTGCGCATGCTGGAGCTCCCTCTGCACACAATTCCTACCACTCTTATCTGATGGAGTTTCCAGATAACTACTTGGCTGACCTCAAACGATTTGCCAGTATCGTTTGGGGTAATCCCGAAGCTTTTCTGAGGCGGCTTCATCCTGATGTCGAGTTCATCGATCTCAGCGAGTTTTTCTTACCATTTTACTACCTTACTTCAGGGATTTTGAAAAATGACAAGATACTCGTCAGGGACGAGTATCGTGCCATCTTCCCAGAATTGCAAACAGATCTGTATCAAAATGGGGTTTATGTTACAGGACAGCCTGGTATCGGTGAGTCCTAGATGATGTTGGGTGTCACCTGAACTCTCGACCTGAACTGCTTCTTGCCACCAGGGAAAACGTATTTCCTCATCTATGCACTCCTCCACTTCCTTGGCCAGAGACAGCCCGTTGCGATGCAGCCCCTGAATGGTACCCAATTCTACCTGCTCTTCAAAGATAGTACTGTCACTCTCCACGACATCCGCAACCCGGTCCCGCTTATCGAACTCAACTTCGTGTGGGCACTTTGTGACTCCAACGCCCACATTCAAATCCCCGCTTCTGTCTTTGAGAGTGCCCCGGGGGTCCGGGTGATTCATGCGACCTCACCGAATGCCTCACGTTGGAAGCAGTGGAGTAAACAAACCGGTGCTGAGTGCTACATAATGGATATATGGACCTTAACAGAGGTTGAAAACCTCGTGTAAGCGATCCACTCTGCACTGC
>JBBPQE010000621.1:0-15060 GCA_038092335.1 Boletus vinaceobasis
GATTTCTCCCGTTCATGTGTTGATCCAGTACTATTTTCCCCCTCCCCACCCTCCCCTCCCTTCCATTCCGTTGGATCTGACTCAGAAGCGAGCGAAAAATGATGCAAAAGGCGTACAAACACCGTGCACCGCCCATGACCCACTTTCAAACCATTAGCATCCAGTACCTAGACCGTGACGGTCATCATCTGCATCAGGCCGCGTGTTCCATTTGGGAAAGCAAAGCTTAATGATATGATAGATGGCGGTAGTACCAGATTTGTCATCGCCTGCCGTTCTGCTGCGGTTCCTCCCCCCAACCGCCAACCTGTGCTGTGCTTAGCCAGGTGGATTGAAACACCGCGATGGGTTCAGACTATCCGAGGACTCGGCATGAGCTTGGCCCTCACTTCGCTAATGAGAAACGAAAAGGAAAGCAAAGGCGAGGAATTGATAACGCTGGCCGAGCTCGCGTAGTATCGGTGGTAGACTATATCAGGGCATCTGTGTGGGTCAAGTCGACCACGCGAACGAAACGGGTTAAAACTAGCAAAAAAAAAAAAAAAAAAAAAAAAGAGTTTGTGTCGACATGCGTGTCCTAACCTAATTTCCTGAACCTCCGTGTTGCGAATGCAGTAGCTGGTCACCGTATCAACACGGTAGTCCTCGTGTGTGACGTGGTGGAATATCCGTACATCGGCGAACGCCCCTCCAGAACCAAATTGCTTTGAGCTCGGCTAGGTTCATGTTACAGGTGGATGCTTCGAAGAGGGAGGAGGGGGAGGGGGGGGCGCTCCCTGAACGATGTCAAAATAAATAAATAAAAAATAAATAAATGAGAAGAAACAGACAGAGGGCGCAGTCCAAGATCCTACCGAAACCCCTTTCCCTCCCCCACCCCCTCTCCCTTTCGTCCCTTTGTTTCTTGTCTTTTTCACACAGCCTCCCCGTGCTTGAGATCTCGATCGAAATGGAGCGGGTTACCAGCGAAACAGCTGTTTCACAACGAATATGATCGAGCCCTATCCCAGGGAAAAGAATCGGGGGCGCTACGATGACCATTCGCTCGCTTCGTAGCGCTTGTCAAAACACACACCGCTTGGGATGGAGGGGGGGGGGGGGAGGAATGCCGTGTTGACGAACGCAAACGCAAACGCAAAAATCGACCGTCGCGGCAACCACAGCAAGAACAATAATACACGCGCTCGGCGATGCGGCCGTCGGTTTCGGTTGAGCTCGCGTGTTCGCGTGTTCGCGTGTATACGAGTCAGTTTTGGTCCGACCCGTGCCAGTCAGTGGGCCGAGTTGGGTCTGGTCGGTGAGGTACTCGTTGTGGATCGCTTTATGGGATGGTGACTTTTTCGTGCCCTCCGTCGGTCGGCCATGGTCCCGCCGCCGTGCGTTTCGTGTTGGGGGGACCCTGTCAGGGCTAGGCGCGGGTCAAAGGGCGGTTCGTTCGTCGTCTTGTCGTGTGCTGTTTACCAGGTCGACCTGCTACCCGGTGGTCAGCCTACCGCCAGCACGCGAGTGGCGCGACCATATCCAAGTGACAGGGTGCTCCACTCCGGGATATGTTGCGTTGCTGGAGCCAAAGAGCCCCCAAGGTCGAGAAACGGTCCAGGCTTTGAAATAGAAAAATAAATAAATAAATAAATAACAAAGCCCACACCCACCTTTCTTCCCGACAATACTCCGACGCTCCGCCATCCACGTTTTCCGACTGAGGGGGAAAATGGAATGGAAGAAAAACACGCGATATTGGTGGCCTCGAAACGCCTCGTTTGGATTTGAATTTGTATACGTTGCAGAGGAAGAAAAAAAAAAAAAAAAAAAAAGATTCGTGTGTGGCGGCGGTTGAGCCGAGGATATCCGAGTGCAGTCGTCAGATAATGATGATGATGATCCCCGGGTGGCGAATTCGAGTGGAGGTCGTCTCGTAAGAGAAAAAAGAACGAGAGAAGAAAGAAACGAGTCGCGCCGCTGTCCGGATCAGCAAACTCATAAATCAATGGAAGGTTCAAAATTTTGGTATTTCTGGTATCAAATGTTTCAATTCGTACAGGGTTACAAGAACGCTCCCTCCGGGGTACGCAGGATGCAACTATGGGCACTGTGGAAAAAGAAAGGAACGGGGGCCATACGAGGCAGAGTGGAAGCAAGTCGGTATACGACCAGATCGGATGCAGATGGTAGCGATACATTAGGAATGTCTTCTCCGCTGCTCCGTGTGTGCAGGTGGGAGAAACCCGAGGAGACTGCACCCGCGCAGCAGCGAGGACATCTTGAATAAATTAAATAAAAAAAATGAATGAATGAATGAACATATTCTTTTGCTGTATGGCGGTTGCAAGAAGGCGAGAGGTGACCAAGTCAGTATAATACTACTAATAATACTGTTACACGCAGTTGTGTTTTCGGCATCGAATATAGCAGATTCCCCTTATCCATTCAACCCGGGCCGTCGTATGTCGAATTAAAAATTAATGTGGGCCAGAATAAGCGGATCCGGGATTGGACGACGGATGCGGTTGGCTTTCGCCGTAATAGTTGTGCGTGTGTTGTTCCGTCCCGTGTAGCGGTAGCCTTTCAGACCCTTGTGTCGGGCTCGACAGGAAGCTGGGAGACAACGATGGTTGGTGATGATGCTGCGACGAATACAACGACTGCCCATGGTGGTGATGGCCGCCCAGATTGTGCGACCCAAACGGAGGGCCTGCGGAAAGGGACGGGGGAGTGGACATCGGAAGCCCGGATGGGATATAATGCCCTGCATGGCTACCGTTCCCAGAGTGGTGTCCTTGCCCCGGCACATATGCCATCGAATGCCTCGATTGGGGAACTTCCAGGCCACTTGATCCACCGTGGTATTGGTGTGATGAGCGCTGAGGGATCCCGACAAGATGCCGGTTTGTGCCCACATAATCGGTCGACGGCGGGGGTGCGTGGTTCTGGTTAGACGAGGGAAGGGACTGAAGGGACATGGGATGATACAACTGTAATGATTCCGCAGGAATCGACGTGCGGCGGGATACGGGCTCCAGCATCGTCGTGGTCGCAGACGTGGTCCGCGTTGCTGGGGGATACGGCGCCGATGTGGTTGGGCCCGAAGCTGCTCTGTGAGCGGGTGCCAAGATCCTGCGCCGTGCCTGTGGAGTTCCGTGAGTGAAAAGCGAAATATGGAGTGATGGGTGCCTTACGTTGATCATCCAATTGGAAACCTGGCTCATGCTCAAACCAGTGGCATGGCACAGTTGTTTTTTCTCCTCTTCGCTGGGATATGGATGGTCAGAGTGACGGTGCAACCACGCCTTCAGATAGTCCGTTGTCTCCTTGGGGAGCTTTCCGCGTTTTTTAGTAGGCCGATCGACCAGGGTCGAGGAAGGCACGGTCTGTGGGGGCCGAGAGGAAGGCGATGACGGCTGAGGCACAGCCGCAGGCGGGGGCGGCTGGGGCGGGGAAAGGGGACTTGACGTTGAGCTGTAGGAAGGGTTGCTAGGGGGCAATACGAATTCCTGATTAGGAAAGGACCATTCTTCGGATTTGTGAGTGCCAGGCTGGTAGTGTCTTCGATCTTGCTGGCCCGAGAGGCGGCCCGAGTTTGGGAACATCTGCTGTTGACCGATGGACGCGGTGAAGGACGAGTGGCGCAGGCCGTCTTCGTATTTGAGGGGGGCATTCATGGACGGGTGACTGGATGTTGAGCTCGGGCGTGGGATCGTGGGAGGGGAATTGGACCAGTCGTCGGATTCGACGTAGGGACCTTGTTGGCGCAGATCAGGGGTGAGGGGAGGGGCGAAAGAAGACATCTGGGAAGTGGAAGCGGGTGCGCTCGGAAGGGAAGATTGGGAATAGGTGGAGGGTTCTGAGTAATTATAATTAAGACGGGGTTGGGATTTATCTGAAGACTGGTCTTGGGTATCAATGGAGGACGGGAAATGGTATGTAGGGGGATTAGATTGATTAGCGAGTGCGAGGGATCTCCGGGTGGCGGGCTGGGGATACGGGGAAGACCTGTAGCGGGTATTCGATGCGGAATCGGGGGCGATGCTCGGGAGGGAGGTGCGACGGATATCGTTGCGGAAGGGATCCTCGAAGGTGGTGAAGATGGAGGGGAGCTGGACCTTTGGGGTATTGTCGAGGACGGGATCAGCGAGCTGCTTGTCGTCGAAATGCCAGGCGTGGGGGTCGTTGGAGCGAGGCCTGATGTCTGGCTGGGGAGAGGCGGATGCGGAGGAGGGCTTTTTGTCGTGGAGAGAGGGGATGCTGCTTGTATCGGTGTCTGGGGCGGAGGCGGTGGAGGTGGACATTCGTCGTTGGGAGAAGGCAAGGTCGGGCTCGGGACTGCAAAGAGACAGTTACGAAATAGGAAGGGGAAAGGGGAAAGAAAAAATGAGTCGGGGCGGGGTGGATGGGGCGGAGCGACCCACCAGATAGCCGGTGAGCTGTGCTGTGACAGGTCGTCGGCGAAAGGGATGTCGTTTTTGGGATCAGCGCTGGGGTGGGAGATGAAAGAATCAGCGGAGTCGGGGAGGATGGGAAGGGAGAGAAGGAGAGGAATGATGGAGGGAGGGGGCGCGTGACAGGTCGATCATGATAGATCATGACATATGACACGCGCTTACGAAGGCGGATGGCCGAGAAAGGAGGACGTACAGAGCGAGGTGGAGGTGGGAGATGTTGTAGGAGGAGACGGGGAGGAGGAGGGGCGAGTGCTGCTCGATCATGAGCGCGGAGAGGGATGGGGAGTGGAGGGGATGTGCGGAGAGGGACGGGTCTTTAAGAGCGGGGGGAACTCGAACGCAGCTGGCATGGGCTGGATGTTTTGGGTGCTATGAAATAGTATCGATCGCTGTGCAAGGCACTCAAAGAAAGTAATTAGCCCTGGGAAGCTTAACGTTTGCCGGCAACGTCCCGTCGCTTTTTCATCTCACCATGTGCGAGACAATCCCGCGAGGCCTTTTCGGTAGCGAATAACGTCCGTCTTCTCCTCAACCCAACGTCGAAGCGAGTGTCGTGTCAAATCAACACCGGTTCCGTGCTCTACTGTTCGTACTCGTACGCCCACCCACGCGCGTCCTCTCGCCCATAACGAAATACCGCCCACAAATAGACATATGAGGACAAGCCTCGCCAGTAGCCTCGAGGACACCGTTTCAGATGGCGCCTCTTTTCAATTTTGCCCGGTCCAGGCACATTCACGCGCGCGCGGAGTTCCAATTCTTCGCCTCGGCCACTCGATTTGGGTTCACAATCACACAGCCCCCTCTTGTCCGATTGGTCGGCCTCCATCAAATGAGTGCCACTCTCGTAACCCCTCCGTCATCGATCCCATCCCTCTGATCTCATCACCCCCCTCCTCAAAAATAATATTAATTTTATATCTAATATCAAATTATCGTATCCAGTCAGATCTCTAACAATATCCACATACAGCATTACCAAATCACATTCTAAATCACATCAAGTCATGTGGCCAGGCATAATCTGTCACCGTCCTCTCCCATATCCCTCTCCTCTCCCGCTCTTCTCCCCTTAATCTTCCCCTTTCCCATCATCCCCTGCAGTAGCTGATTAGCCTTCGCCCGTTCCTTCTCCGATACCTCCACTCCGTCTAACATCCGGATCCGTGGGCATGCCCGCATAACCAGCCCCCGGTACCCCAGGCGGCCGACGTACACATCGTCCGGCAGGTCCCGTCGAAACTTCGCGTCCAGCTCCTGCCACACATTCTCGCTCCCTCCCTTTTCTCCCCGCCCTCGCCCGCCCCCGTCCCCGTTCTCCGATGGTTGCAGTGCACCAGGCATGTCTCGCACCAGAAGTGGCAGATACCATCCGAGCGTACTCGGGTTCATCCTGTCAACATCATCGGTCAGTTCCGGGTCGTCGTCAGTTGCGTGCATAGACACGCAAGTCCACCACCCCCCATCCTCAATCCCGAAACCCCGATCGCGTCCTCACCTCATGTCGACCATTTCCACATCTGGCATCCGTTGAAGAACACGGATCAGCGGTTTCGTTCCCTTTAGCCGAGATCCAATCATCGTTAGCTTCTTTAGTCTCGTGAGACCGTCCAGGCCAGCCACGTCCTCCAGGAAATTATAGTTGAGGTTCAGTACCCGAAGGTTCGGAGTCAGCTGTGCTAGCTCGCGCGGCAGACCGGTAAGCCGGCACGCCGCAACCTCCAGATAGACGAGATTGTAACACGCCTCCTCGATAAAATTTGTTTTAAGTTTGTTGCCTAGTGAACGAGATATGCGTTCGTTCTCAAGCTCCACTCCGTAGATCTTCTAGAAGCGCTTCACATACCTGAGAGATAAAGCCGTTTCACATCCCGGAATTGGCGCGTCGAGAGATGACTGCAAATCACCATCATCCATCAATCAGGCACCCATAATGAAAGATCCCGTCACGTCACGTTACCACTCAATGAGGTGTGCCACTCACAATTCACGACAGCCCTGATTCCGCATGGAAAGGTTTTCCAGTTTCACCAGGCGTTCCCCTTTTAGCAGACCTGCCAGCGAATTGTTGTCCAGGTAGAGCGTCCGCAGGTTCGTAAAGTGCCCCACATTGAGCCTGTATAGCCGGTTGTTACTGGCGCGTAAAATGCGCAGCCTCGTCATACAACCACCGGCATCAAGATCATCTAATAAATTGCCATCTTCGAGTTGTCAAACATATCAGTCGCCTACATGTGACAGCCACAATTGGCTTACCGAGATTCAAAACCGTTAGCACAGGAAGGCTCCCTGCCAGCGAAGCAACTCTGGCGAGCCGATTGTGGCTCAAGTCCAGCATCTCAAGCCGCGGCCTACGGGAACGTGCCAGGTCATCGTCACAAGTAACATGATGCATGACGAAACGTCCTACCATCGGAACAAACTCAAGTCGACCTCCCGTATCAGGTTACCCTGCACGCTTAGTCTCGTGAGCGCTTCCAGCTTTTGCAATCCCTCCAAGCTTGTGATCCGGTTGCCATCGGCTCTGAGCTCCCTCAAGTGTCGCAGACACTGCAATTCTGGTGTACGCCAATCAAATATTCAGCATCAACTTCGGGAATAATACACTGCGTCTCAGTCACTCACGATTCAGTGAGTCGATATCATTGTTGCTAATGTCAAGGTTCTCGAGATTTTGAAGGTGACTAAATGATGTGACGCCTGTCAAGCTTCAAAGTCGTTCAGGATGTGAACGTTACCTTTCAGTGATTTCGGCGGACGTACACATTAGAAGCGACAGAAAGCGTCCGCAAAGACGTCGGGATTCCGCTCAACCACGACAACTGGTTGCAGTTTCTGCCAACCAACTTCACGTCAGTCCAAGATACCTCCTTATTGCACGCAACGTGTGTGTACCACCTACAATGTCAGCGAGTTAAGTTTGGGTAAAAACTCCTTGAGCCTTGCGACGCTGTCCAGCGACTTCTTTGATAAATCGATGCTGCTCAAGTCTTCCCAACGTGGCTCAAAGGGTTGCACGTCAGTGATCACCTGTACGAGTTTGTCGTGCGCAACTCCGAAAGAACACTCTGTTAAAAAAGTCGCATTTCTTCGATCTTGATCGGAAAATTTGCTCCTCCTAGACATTGAGGATACCCGCCGGGAAGACCCAGCCGAATCCACGGCTGCCATCTGACTGCTCGGGCGTCGATTGCCCACGAGTTGCAGATCCTCGACGTCGTAGATTGGAGTCGACGATCTCGTCGGTGACTCCTCAGACTCGGCTGGTCATAGAATTCAGCACCATCCCCTACGAACGAACGTGAGGCTTACTCGTGTTTTCAAGATCTTGCATCATCTCGGCGATCCGTTTGGATCTCGCTGAAGGACTATATCCAGTGGTCTGGGTGGCCGAGAGAGAGGACACGCTCGTCCCGAGATCGTCGTCACTCTCGTGCGGCTTCACAGTGAGCCCCCTGATAGGACCATCGCGTTTTCCATCCGAGAAACTGACGGATCTCCTGTGTCCCAATCTCTGAGCGGGCGTGCGGGCCTTGTCTCGGTTGGGGTCCTTCATCGCTGATACAGGCGTCACACTCGTGCTCTTGAGCGCCGACTTGGGTGGCATCGGCGTCGCAACTGTGGGCACCCTGCGAGCGGCCACTGGTGTCACTTCGACGGGTGTGGCTGGCTGTTGGCCAGGGGAATCGTTGGACAGATCGTCCTCCGATTCGAACACCAATGGCGCGGGTTGGCTTTCCGCCCCTGCACCGTCATCCCCTTCAGAATCAGACACGGTAGTATCGTCCCCGGTGTCATCTTCGTCTGGAGGGACGATTCGAACCACGGCGACAGATGGACCATCGAGCACGAACGAAATCAATTCCTCCTGTTCGTTAATGTCCTCTTCCTCTTCCTCTATCCGGGTTGCGTCCTGCTTGAAATGCGCTTCTTCTTCCATTTTTCCCCCCTCCCGCGCCACCATCGGAACTTCCTCTGCAATGTTCGCACTCACGGTCGTGCCTCCCGAGTCATCCTCACGCAAGCTCTCAATATCCCTGAACGGATCCTCACTCTCGGCATCTGTCACAGATACGTGATCTCTCATATCATCGCCGTCGGGTGGTACCCACATGGGAGCTCTCACCCACTTCATAAGCCCCTTGTCGTACACCATCTTCCCAACACGCTGCGGAAGGGATGGAACATCAGATGGCGTTATGTGTGTGATATGAACAGGTCCTGCATGCTTCACAAACGAGGGTGCACTGCTCTCGGTGACAATCGTCCCTGAAGCTGTACTTGACGATACGAACCGGTTAAGATCCTGAGTGTTGCCTGAACGGACCGATGAAGACGGATATGGAGGTATTTGTGTCGGCGGTTGGGGGAACGCTTCGATGATAGTCGACGACGTGACTCTGATGCGAGGAATGTTGGCGTTTAGCCCCGGGTTGGTGTGGGTCGTGACAGCACGCGCCTCCGTTTGCCACGGCGCCTCGATTGACATGTTGGACATATCGAGGACGAGGCTGCGCTCCCGGTCATCGGAGACGGAACGGGAGAATTTGCGTGGACTGGGGTGATGTCGTGAAGCGGACGAGGGACGGCGAGGAGACCCTGTCTTGGGTGGCTTCCGTCGGCTTCGTTCGTGACTCCCATTCGACCAGCTGCTCTGATGTGACTTATCAAGCACAGATGCGGACATATCGGCGCGCTCATCATCCACATGGGTATAACGAGACTGCTCTGTACCTCCGGAAAAGAGGCGCTTCGAACCCTTCATATCATTCTTGATTTGTTGCATAAGGTTCGCTGCCTGTAGCCGAATAGCAAGGGAGGAGTGAGCACTCGGCGCAGCAGTGGACGACCCTGTGACAGACCCGCTCCTCTCGGTGATGACCGGCATAAGCGAGGCGCGATTATCTAGCATTTATAGTTGGTATGCGTTGTACGTGAGAAAAATAGACTGACCATTCGAGGGGATCCGCGCTGATCCTTTCAGCTGGGAATTGTCCGTAGCAGCCGTCTGCGCCGTCACATTGGTGGAAATGGTCGAAAAATCGCGAGCTTGCTTGATCTGTTGCATGAGCGAGCGCGACTCGCCGACGTAATCCACTCGGGGCGTCCTTGGACGCGATACAACGGCACCTGCACCTGCACCCTCACCATAAAAGTCGCATGGGGAACTGAGCTTGATGCGTTTGATGCTACGTATAGGAGTATCGTCTAACACGGGCGATTGCTGCGGCTTGAAGAGAACGCGTTGAACGGGACTAGGAGACGGGCCATTTCCCTCGCCACTTCCTCCAGACGGGGTATTGACCGCGATGGAGTCCACCATTGCCGAGAGGTGATCGCGTGTGAAGGTGTCGTACTGAAGTTGGAACAAGCGTAGCCTTGGATCTGTCATTGGTGGATTAACAACACTGTATATATGCCCTGGGGTGCTCTCTGCCTGCGGAAACCTGGGGCTCTGGCGCGGAACAGAGAAGGTGAACGGGGCCTCCAAAGTGGGTATTTGTGTCCCAAGCGCGGATGAAGGAGGAGCAAGGAGATCTGTGGAGGATGTCGGCTTGAGAGGACCACGATCAGGTGTATTATCGCGAACGCTCGTGTCCGAGTCGGACAGGCAATCATTCGGGGTGAATGCCTGAGACAAGCGAGAGGGTACAGTTGGAGCAGCAGTGAGTGTCAACGCAAGCGGTTTCTGGGGAGGGGGCGAGGGTGGCTCAAACATCTTCTCCAGAGCCAAAGGACTGAAGAAGTCCTTGACGCCGCCGTTCTTTATCTGCCGACCAGGTGTCTTTGGAAGGAGTGCAGCGACAGGCATGTCCTCCCTGATCAGGAATGTACCAGCAATGTTTTGAGTTGTCTCCTCCTCGTTGTCCGCACCCGGCGTTTGTAAGTAACCGGGGAGTGGTGTGGTGAGGGAGACGGACTGCGTGCCGAGCGAGGCGTCGTCTTCGTCGACCCATTCTTCGTCGAGATCGTCTGTCTGCCACGCCGGGCGGTCGTTCGGGGACATTTTCAATTCCGTCCTGGCCGTTTTTACGGACCGTTCGCGCGTTGGTAGTCGTGCTTCGTGAAGCTTTCAACTTTCAACTGAGTCGGCGCGTTCAGAATGTGATTTCACGTGACCGTGCACGTTGTTGGTCCACGTTTGTATCGGCGTCGATCCCTCCGCGTTTTGTCTGTCCCAGAGACATTCACTCGTAGAGTCGTACTTTGTCATTTAGAGAAATGGAGGGCTTGAACAAACCCAGGACCAGCTGTGCTTATCGTTCTGGCAAGTGGCATTGCCGAAGTCCGAGCGCGTGGATGACCCTTCAATTGTCCACCCTTTGTCTCGATCATCATCGGCTCAGTACGGAGTTGCGCTGTAGAATGGAGAACGTAGTGACACTGACCTCGGAATGACATTTCCAAACACCGCGTGCGGTAGTATGAGGCGTTCGCCCGGTTCGTGCTAGTGATCAAATATGTCCAGAGCGATCCTGGCACCTGCCGTATGCAATTGGATGCATGTAGTTGATCTGGCAATGTTTCATTTCAACCTGTCAGATAAAGCTTCAAGTCATTCGTACTGAACGAAGTTGTCGCCTTGTCACTCACCCATGGATTAGTGGCTGCTCTGTGGCTTGTCGTCATCTTTACCGAATTAAACCTCGAGCACGACCGGTCATTGACCCTTAAAGCCTGATCGATCCCGCGATGCGCACAAACGTGTCAGAGGAAGAATCAAACTGCTATGGGTCCGAGCGGTGCCGCAATTGCGGTACCATGTAATTATGCCACTCCTTCGTGCTTCTGACTTGGGTGTCGGTTCTTCGCTTCCGAGCATGGACCTTTCAGCTGGTGACACGATATACAACCTCGTCCGGGCTGTTACGTTCCTTCGTGATGATGCTCGCTCTACTGCTACTTTTGGTGTCTCTTTGACTTCCTCCGAACCGACAGGAGAGCAGGCTTTGGGTAAATTGCTCAAGATGTCACTCTCAAGTTTGGTTCCGTTCTAACGTGCACACATATACAGGCAATCCGATCAACTGCCACTGCGGACAGCTACAAGACAGCGTTGGACTTGACCCAACGTCTGTCCAACATACCGCAAGTATAGATCGGGCATCGATATCTCGATACATGTACATACGGATCCTCGGGCTGTCGCTGTCAAGCAACACGCGCTGCCGCGAACCGCAATCGGACATACATCAATGACCAATTGCCCGCATGATCTTTGCAATCGACCCCACACATCTGCTCAACTTCGTCCATGATTGCCTCAGCGTCCAGGTCGTTGACCGTTTTCAAAAACGTCCCCCGTGCAAAGAGTTGAAGCCATGCGCGAAGACCACCATCACCGAGGGGTGTCAACCTTGGCACCAAGGACATTGTATCGACTCGGAAACCAGCATTTCGTAGCAGCTGTAAGCGACCAGTCTGGTTATGTATCAATTTAGTATCAAGTCACTGTTAGCTCACCATCTGGTATTCTTCTGCGGTCGGGAAATACCAGGGGTCCATTTTCTTCGGATCGAGCCCACGTTTCCTCGCTGCGTGGCACAACGCGATCCTAACGCCTGCAATTTTCTGAATACTTTGTTTGACACAACAGACAGACAATCCCAACCGATGCAGTTCGTAAATCCCCCCATCTCGCACACGAATCGTCCCCCAGGCTTGAGAACTCGTTTGAGGCCCTCAAGAACTCCCGCGGGATGGCGTTTGCACCAATGCAGAGCAGCGTTACTGAACGCTGCATCGAACGACTTCTCCAACGACAACGAAGATGGTAATTCAAGGTCCTGAATGTCGCAGACAAAGGTACTCTTGACTCCATTCCTCGTCGCTTGTGATACCTATGCAAAACATATCCATGATGAGAAATGTCCCAATGCAACGGAATGACTGACCATATCTTCGTTATAGTCTACCCCGAGCACGAAACCCTCCGCGCCTACCGCGTTCTGGATCTTGACTGTGAGCTCTCCACTTCCGCAACCAAGATCAATAATTCGGTCTCCGGGGCTAGCGTTCAGCCAGGATAGAATGGGTCCCGCGTACTCGTCTGAAAAGACGAACGGTGCGGTCTTGGTGTAGTTGTCTGCGGTGTAGCCCCCTTGGTATCTTTGCTGAGAGGAGGAAGCGTTCGCCATGTTCATACGAACGGTGCACCATGTAGAACCTCCCGCAACCAATATACTCAGGGGGTTTCGGCGCTCTTGTCCTCGGCCGATGGAATATTACCTTGGTCGCCAATATTACTGATTGCTATTGGTCCAATGGTAAAAGCGATTGCGTCGGCCGAGGACAGGAAATCCGAACTTCGGGTAGGTTAGGATTTGGCGGAATCGGGTGAAATCGTGTCGACTGCCATCCTTCTCGAGGGTCAGCGCATGGTAAGCTAGACCTTCTAGTTCAACACACCCCGCGGAAATGTAGAGCTGTACCAGACAGATCTGGGTATGGTATTCAACGTGCTCAACCACGTACAAGACTCGTAATACGGAACACAGATTGTTGATCGGATGAAATGACTGCGCATTCTCGGTGAGCCAAATAATGACATCGGTGACCATCCACCTGCCGGTTGGCGGAGAGCTTAACCAAAATGCGGCCGCAGCCGACTTCCACCGCTTTCTTTTGAATCGGCGGAGTAGCTTCCATGACTTGTTCGCGGGAATTTACATCAAAGATCTCTGCCAGCCCTACATTTGATGTACACTGCGAACGGAAATTAAACATGAGTTGGTCACCATACCGCCAATGAGAATGTACACGCCAAAACGGGTAATTTTGGAAATGGAGATAACGCAGAAAGTATCTACATGATATTATGTGCAATTTTTTTTCAATATATGATATATGTCAGGGTGATAATTTATAAATTGATTTGCTGGAGGCCCAGTCTCACGGAATGAGTCAATATACTGGAACGAATATTGGCGAGGGCCCAGGGTCGGATCGGGTAGGTCTCTACTGTGAGATACCCGCCTGAGGCTCCACCGTGGATCTACAAAATATCTCGTTCAGTGGATATCACCTAGATATCTGTGCATGTATATGTGGGTGGTACATCATGTATATCATGTTATTATAATCCATATAGATGTATCGTTGCACGGTCGCTGGTATCACTCACATGCATTCAGCGACCCAGACAAGTGGATGCATGCAAAATACTCGTGTTCGGAACTACGGGTGATATTACATGGACAAAAGGACACACAAGCTGGGTAGGGTCCACATATGTACGACAGGGGTGAAGGTTATGTGTTAGAAAAGAGGACACAAGTTGGGTAGGAACATATGTACAACAGAGACAAAGGCTCACGTGTCGGAAAAAAGGGGGTAGGGGAAAAAAAGAGCGACATGACTCTGAAACTCCAACCAGATTTGCTGCAGGATATAAATATTATTCGGACCAGGTTCTACCTGCGCAGATATGCGGAGCCAATGTTCGATGAATGGACCCTCCAGGGGAATCCTCGCATCCCATAGCGGCCATGTGCCACGGGGGAATGTTGGAGTTGCACCGATAAACGCTAGCCAGAAGGCGTCTCGGCCCCACATCCACTCTTGGAAGTTGGTTGGGACGGCGAGAAGCCAACCTTCGATTCGTCGAGTAAGATTTACCCAGTCTTGAGAAGAGCGATAGTCAAAGGCTTTGGGAAGTGGAAGGAATGAAATGGGGAACTCCCAAGAAGTGGGGTGTTCTGTGTCGTAATCCCACTCAGACTCCTTGCCCAACTTGGTCAATCCTTCGAGTCCATAAGGTAATAGGGTACAGTAGACCTCACCTCTGCATCGACATCACCTACATGTAGAGAATGTTCAAAGTTGCACTCATTCCAAGTTGTAGTGGTGATTACTGGTGACGTGAACGAATGCAGCGGTTCACATAGAGACACGGTGATCTGGATTGGCTGTAAAATGTGGATATTGAGTTAGTAAAAGTAAGAAAAGCGCAGCTTACCATGTTTTCACGGATCAAATGTCTTGGTAAAGTGCTGGGAAAACAGACAGTGACCAATATTGGTCGAAGCGAGGCATCTCGCATGTCTTGAATGCGAATTTCTGGATAAACAATTGATGTCTCCTCCGGGAAAATGTCTGGACCAATGTGATTTTGATGCTGCATGGTAACGTCTTCAGCCATTCTGAAGTCGAAGTCAGTGGTAGCTGTGATGAAGTGAGGAACAGCCATGTGACTGTGCCATCCTTATCCAAATCCATCATATCGCAAGTCTTGTCTCGTCGCAAGTATAGCGCACGCTGCAACCATCATGAGGCCCTGCAAAAAATCAATCCAAGTTGATGGAAAGAGTGAGTATTCTAATATATTTTCCTTTCGTGCTCCCAATCCCCACAGTCTTACAATACTGCTGTGGCACGACATCCCAAATCCAGTGCACTGTCTGTCCCAAACGCAAAGGTAGTTTCCATACCATGGAATCCCGATACGTTTCCGCCCATGTCAGCACTGAAATTCACACCCGCCACACTGACCGCAAACGCTCTGGCCGATTATTCATTTCTCAGCCTAGATTTGGAACTACCGAGACAACCCACTGGGAGGCGCCATCAGGAACGACGGCAGTTCCTGTCCCTGACACCCCCTTCTCCTCTCAATTAGACA
>JBBPQE010000622.1:0-15060 GCA_038092335.1 Boletus vinaceobasis
AGTCGTATAGTTCATCATTTCTTCGTATTTCTAATTGTCACTCGTTTTCATCATTCCAAGCCAGACTCTCGTGTCCTCTACTCACCCTAGTTAGACTTCTGATCTTCAAACGCGCACTAGGACACGGCGCTCGTTATCCGTCCGATTTCCAAATCCGGTTATTCCTACACCACATCATTTCGGATCCGATGAAGGTATAGACGAGAAAGACGCACGAAGAAAACAAGTCAAGTCGGACACTCGTAATTGGTTTCGCTTCATCTCGTTTCATTTCATTTCGTTTCACGGTTTCATTTCATTTCGTACTTACAAATTTCCCTTCTTACACTGTCACTTTTCGTATTCAGACTTGCGCTACAGACAGCATGCATGAACCGCACGAGTTCGTATCTGGTTCGGATTAGACAACATCGCACACAAACGAACGCACGCATCGCCGTCGCCATTGCCATTGCCATCCCATTCCAAATCCAGCCATTTCAGCACGCGCATCGCTATCATTACACTCGGATTTCACCAGCCGACGAATTCGGATTCGAAGACATTACACGCAAATGAATGTGCGCATCGCCGGATTCAGACAAGAACAGACGCTGACGCATTACCGTGACGATGCACACACCTCTCCAATCGCCTTTACCGTGACGAAACAACGCGCTGCCTTTCCCTTTCCGTTCCATTATCCACCACCACCATATCGTCGCCATCTCAAACGCGTTTCGTTCGCTCAGTATCACCATCGCCGTCACCATTGCGCATCCCATCCAAATCCAGCCATTTCCGCATGCACCACTTCGATCCGACGCAGGTATAGACGCAAAAAGACGCATGAAGAAGAAAAGTCAAGTCGGATTTGCTCGCAACTGTTCTGTTTCGTTCACTTATATCTTTTTTATTTTATTTCTTTATTATGCTTCCATTTTTCGTTCTTAGGTTTGTGCTACGAAGTACAAACAGCGCGCGCGAATGCGCATCGGACACGCGCATCACCAGATTCAGACGAGAACGGACGCTGACACATCACCGTGACGACGTGCTGCTCTCTCCCCATCCGCTCACTCGCTATCCGCGCAACCGGATCTCCATCACAATCGCCATCTCAGTCCATCACCACCCATCGCCGTCACTATCGTTCAATCCGTCCAAATTCGGCCGTTTCAGCGCGCTTCGCTTGGATCCGACGCAGGAATAGAAGGCAAAAGATGACTGATGAAGAAAAGTCGAGTCGGACTCTCGCAATTGTTTTGTTTCATTCGATTATGACTTTTCTTATTCCCTTCTTACACTTTCATTTCTCGTACTTAGACTCACACTATGGACAACGCATCGGATGCGACGGATTGGTACTGACATCGTTACAGCAAACGGAAACGCACCGGATTCGGATCGGATTTCACCAGCCAACGAACTCGGATACGACAAACACGCTGTCCCTCCCCCATCTGACCATAACACACTTTCCGTTCCACTATCCATCACCACCATAGCATTGCTGTCTTGCACTTGCGTTGTTTGCTCGGTATCACCATTATCGCCGTCACCATCGCCATCGCTCATTTCATTTCCAAAATCGGCCGTTTCCGCGCGCATTGCATCAATCTGACGAAGGCATAGGCGCAGAAGTCACCCCTCCCATTCCCGCTCGAACGTGCAACGGATTCAGATCAGCATCGCCGGATCTGGTTTTGACTACATTGGACACAGATCATATCAGACACGACGGATTCGCATCGGATCGTACCCAACGCATGTGGACACTTTTCCGTGACAGCGCAACACGCTACCCTTCCCATCCGTCCTCCAACTATCATTATCGCCATCTTTTGTTCAATCTGGATTCGCGCGCAGCGGAACGACACAGCACACCACCCTTCCCATCCACTCGCTAAACCATCATCATCGCTGTTGCCATCCGCCCCTTCGTCGTTTATACGGATAACTCGAGTCGGATTGCATTGGATTACGTTAGGCCACATCGGAATCACGTCGGACTGACTGAGGACAGTCAGCATTCGAAGTCCCCCTCGGATGTAGGGAACTAATATCCCCTAGGTTCGTAGGGACTGATTTCCCCTATTTTCACTACCTTGTTGCTTGTCCTCTTATCTTACCTTAGCATTATTGTTTGGGTTTATTATTTTCTTTCCTTAGTCACTATATAGTTTTGTATTCCAATTTTTTTTAAAAAAAGGAGAAGCTTTTACCATCAGAGAGTAGCTCACTTCGTTGTCGTCGTCATTTTCTCTGGCCGCCGTTGGCCTTTTGTCTTTGTCGTTCCTTTTCCTTTCCTCATCGCTCTACCATATCCGGACTCGCCGGATTAGTCAGTGTCGCCATGCATCGTCGCACAACCATTCCAACATCGCTGTAATACACAACCCCCTGGGTCGAGAACACTCGCACCCACTTTCTTTCTTTAGTTTTCTTTTTTGAAAACCTTTTAGTTTCTTACATCGGTGAACCTGCAGGCAATGGCACAGCAATGTATCAATAAGATTGGTTTGATTGGTCCAAAGGAGATGGAACCTGCAGAGTGGGTGATATATCAATGAACCTGCAAACCCACAAGCCATGGTGCAGTAATATATCAAGCAGAGAGCAGGTGAGCCTGCAAGGAATGGCATAATAATATATCAGTTATGATGCACACAAGAAATGGAATACATACCAAGTGAGTGATATATCACCTAGATGAGTGGGTAAGCCTGCAAGTGATGGTGCAGTGATATACTGTATCAGTTGGATTGGTCAGATTAGTCAAAAGGACATGAAACTTGCTGAATGGGTGATATATCAGTCAGATTGGTTGGATTGGTCAATAGGAAATTGAATTTGCCATGTGGGTGATATATCACCTGGCTCAGACGAGCAGGCAAGGAACAACATGGTGATATATTTGCAGATGTTGAGTGTAATGAAGTGACAATTTCTTTATTATCTTTTTCTCTGATCTGATCTTATCTAATCTTATCAAGCCATACATTTATCTTATCTCACAACATAGATGTGGACTTGTAACTATTCCTTTTCTTTCTCTCATGCTCAAAAGACACTCTTTCCCTATTTAGTTATATTCTCTTTCTCACGAGATCTCATCTTGTTCACACGTTCATTATTGTATGTCTTCCTTCTCATTTCCGCTTTATGCTTCCATTCCTTCCCATGGTTATTTCCGTGCTATGCTTCTCTTCCATTCTGCCACACCATGTGTGTGCAGCATGTACAATTTAATCTCCATTACAATATGTCCGCATTTAGTAGTGTACAGCTTGGTCTGTGCGCATTATGCCACAGTATATAAACCCCAAGGAACTACTGGACGTCCTCCAGTTTAGTTCTCTTGGTTTTCCCCTTGAGATAAAGTCCTCCATAAGTCCCAGTTTCTAGTGTTAAGCCTAGGATCTTTTCCTTAAGATCTTCAAGGTTGTTTCATTGAGGGGAGCAGGGGAGCCAAGCGAGTAAATTATAAGCTACATAGTGAGTGGTAAGTTGGATACAAGTAAAGCTACAAGTACAAATAGCCATTGAATAATGTGAGCTACAATAGGGTTGCTGAATTACCACACAAAGGGCAATGGGGGAAGTCAAGTATGCCACTGAAGGGTTTGGGGGAGGGGGGAAGACTGGTTTGGATGGTGACAGATACAACTACTGCCCATATGACAGTGTATGGCTTGCATTTGTTGATCCATGACCAGCAACAGTAGAGAAGCACCCTTACAATGGCAATGGCCAAGTATCCAGGGGACGAAGATGGCCAGGGTGAGACGAGACAGTGGGACAGTCACAAGTGTGAGGCAGTGAGGAGGTTGAGAGGTTGAGAGGTGGAGGTGGAGGTGGAGGTGGAGGTGGTGACAAAGGCCAGGGAGGTGAAAGGGCCAGGGTCAGGGGGTGAGGAGGGCCAGGCTGCCAGGGGGTGAGGAGGGTATTTCAAGTAGTAATGGCGGGCTGAAAGTTGTCATAGCAAGAAGTCTGAAGCTGGCTGCTGGTGTGTGGCATCAGAGTACTTTGTGAAGAATGCACTAATGAAAGCTAAGGGATTGTCAAGCTCCTCAAAACTCTGCAGGATACCCCATACCTCAGCCAATTGCCAGTCAAGCTGCACAAACTGAGGTTGATCCAATATGGTCTTAGTGAGTGACACACACGAGGCAATCATCCAAAGGCTGAAGCATGATATGTGACTCTTCGTAGGTCATGTCACCAAGGTTGTCTTTCTTTCCTTTCTTCTATTTCACAATGTCACTCCAGTCGTTCCTGTCACTCAAACTCCTTGGTTCCTTTGACCTTCCAGTCCTATTGACAGGTCTGTTAGTGGTATCCAGGCAAGTTTAGACATATTTGATAAAGAGTTGTTTGCAATCTGTTCAACCATTCTGCACTTGCTATCAATACTATCATCTGCTGCATTCCTCTCAGGGCCCAGGGAGCGATCGATTACTCTTAGAAGTTAAGTACAAGTCTCAAGTGACCACCACACTGATCATGCCCACCAGGTTCCCCTACAACATGTGCAGATGCCATTGGAGCCAGGTGGCCCAGGCCCTATGGAGAGTTCAGAGTCTGGGCAGTAACCAGAGCCTATGGTCATCCGTTGCCTTAACCTCATCTCATCCTTTTGATAATTGTGGTATTATCATCACCACATTTTTTTGCATCAAATCGGTAGGTGAAATTGCCTCAAGGTACTTATGAATATAAAACCCAGTTGCTCATCAATGTGCTGAAACTCCAAATGGCTCCTCATGCTCATTGAATGCAATCTTTGGATCCCCAACCTGCCATTCAAGAGACCCTCAGCACCCATCCTCATTGTCCCCCTCACTGTTACAGACAACTAGACAATGAAGAAAATGCACATCCAGTTGCACCAGCAGGCCAGGACCACCAGGTACCAGCTCCAACTGCAGAGGCCATGCCTCCTCACCATCTCCAAAACTGGGAGTTAGAGTACATCAATCCTGAAGCATACTCTGGGTCGGATGGTGATAGTGAACCCCCCATACCTCGGGCAAGGGCGCCTTGCCACCCCGCTGAAGATATGCAGTGCTCAACTAGTAACACAATCAACCCTCTTAAGTCCATACAGTCAATGGAACGTGCCAGAGTAGTGTTGCTGTGGTTCAGTTAGCTAACGATTGATTTTGGTTCCAATCATCTTAAGCGGCAGTTTGGTCACATGCGGCAACCGGGTCAATTATATCAGCTTAGCTCCAGTTGGCTAACCAATAAAATCGTCTTGTGGTGTAAGTAACGAAATGTTTTCAATGAAGATAACTAAATGAAAGAAAGTGGGTGCAAGTTTCCTCGACCCAGGGGGTTGTGTGTTACAGGTTCAGCAGAAGGAGTTGTGCAACGATGCATGGTAACAATGACCAATCTGGCAAGTCCAGATATGGTTGAATAATGAGGAAAGGAATGGACAAAAGACAAAAGGCCAACGGCAGCCAGAGAAAATGACGACCACAAAGTGAGCTGCTTAGTGGTCCAAGCTAAACTATTCTTCCCAATTAGAATACAAATAATTATAGTCCCAGGAATTCCCAGGACTTATCCTAACTAGGGGATATTAAAACTGACTAAGGAAAGATAGGGGACAAGCAAACAAGATAGTAGTGAAAGAAGGGAAATAAGCCCATATGAACCTAGGGAATATTAGTTCCCTACATCCAAAGGGGACTTCGAATGCTGACTGTCCTCAGTCAGACCAATGGTCACATACAGGCAGCTTGTAGTGGACAGAAGCAAGAAGGATTGGATGTATGATGATGGTAGGTAGGGCAGGAATCTGCGCCAATGAATCCTGATCGTATCTGGTGCAATCTGCTCCACTCCACTGTGTATCTGAGTGCATCTGACGTATCTGATCTGAATATGGTGCATATCCACACGCATCCGTGCAATCGAAAGGATGGGGAAGGCGACAGTGGTGGTCCTAGGGCTATGATGGAAGGAAATGAGAGGAGCACACATGCAGTTCTGCTGTAGTTGAATTCAGATTAGCAATGGCGAAGCAGCAAGACGGCGATGAAATGGTGGTGGCAGTGGTGAGATGAGGAAAAGGCAGCATATTGCATCATCATGGTAAAGCAGCTGCACATGTCTGTACATGCCTGATCCAATCCAATCAATAGCAATACGAGTCCGAGTCCAGTGATTTGCGAAGGCAAGACTGCGATGATGGGGTGATGTCGGATAATGGAATGGGTATGGAAGCACGTTTGTCCTTTCGTTACCGTGAGGTGGCTGCACTCGTCCATCTGCGTCTGATCTGGATTTGAAGTGTCCCGATGATCTGTCTGTGCTGTCTGTGGGCGAGTCTAAGTATGAAAAATGAAAGTGTAAGAAAGAGAATATGAAAAGGATGGAAATCCATATAAAACAAAGCAGTTGTGAGCGTCCAACTGGGCTTTTCTTCTTCATTCATCTTTCTTGTCTATTTCTTCATTGGATCGAAATGATGCGCACAAAAATGGCTGGATTTGGAAATGGAATGAATGGCGCACCGACAGTAGCCACACCGGGCGAATGCTAGCAAGGGCAAGATGACAATAATATGGTGGTGATGGATAGTGGAATGGGATGTTTGTTATGGTCAGATGGGGGAGGGACAGTGTGTTTGTCTGAATCTGGTGATGTGTGTGTCATTGCGCTGGTGTTATCCGATCTGAATCCAGCACGTTTTCGTTTGCTGTAATGATGTTGGTACGAATCCATTGCATCCGATGCACTGTCCATAGTATGAGTCTAAGTATGAGAAATAAAAGTGTAAGAAGGGAATAAGAAAAGGAATAATCGAATGAAACAAAACAATTGCGAGAATCCAACTCGACTTTTCTTCATTGGTCATCTTTTGCCTTCTATTCCTGTGTTGGATCCAAGCAAAGTGCACTGAAATGGCCGGATTTCGAATGGAATGAATTGGCATGGAAGGGTTGAGGTTGTAGCAATCGGGGCGAGTGTGTGACTGAGTGAATCTAATTTGCTGACGATAGAGTCGAGTTTAGTGGTGCCACGCGTGCAGTGAGGCGTTCATGCATATCCAAGTTTGTTGTCCAATTGTCATATCCTGGATCTTGAAATCCAACTCCGGTATGATACTTCCCAACTCCTTAAAACTCTGGACCCCTTTTACTATACAACTCCTAACCCCTGAAAACTCCGGACCTTCGGACTTTCGTATTTAGTATCTCTTGTATATGATCTTCTTTCATACTAGTTTCTGCCTCGTAGATAATCCCGATCCTGTGCTCGTGTAGGAGCACAGCTCCAGTTACTGTACATCCGAAGTCCTTACGAAGCATTACTGATCACCTTAGTAATACTCCTTCGAACTCCATATATAAACCTCCATATGATCTCTGTACAACTTAGCTTGTAATCAACATAGATACGATCCCCAAAAATCTATTGTTGTTCTTTCTCTGTTCCTACTCCATTCCGAAATACTAGGCACAAACCCAAGCTTGGCACAGCACATACGCTGCGGCCAAAGCCTTTCCACTATGAACTCCGGAGATCCGGAGTTACCCCTCAGAGATTGAGCACGGTCTTAACACCAATGAAATCCATTGTGCTGGTGTTGTTTGATCAGAATCCAGTAATACTGATCCAAATTTGTTGCGTGTTTGCACACACTGATGTAATCTGAACGTAATGATAGCAATGTGTGCGCTGAAATGGCCGGATTTGGAATGAAATGCGCAATGGCAATACCAAGCGAGTGAAGCGTGTGCGAGACAGTGACGATGGGGTGACAGTGGTAATTACACAGGAAGATGTGGGAGAGGCAGCACATTTGTGTGTTCGATTGCATCTGGTATGATCCATCTGAATCCAGTGTTCGTTTGAGTGTGCTTGTCCGTACACAAGCCGATTGTAAGTTTCCAACTCAACTTATTTTTGTCGTGCTTCTTTTGTGTCTATTCCTGCGTTGAATCTGAACAAGAGGGTGTGGGAAGGATCAGATTTGGAAATTGGACAGGTAATGAGTGCTGTGTCCTAGTGCGTGTTCAAAGATCAGAAGTCTAACTAGGGTGAGTAGAGGACACAAGAGTCTGGCTTGGAATGATGAAAACAAGCAACAATTAGAAATACGAAGGAATGATGAACTATATGACTTTGTTTCTTTTTCTTCTTGTGACGGTTTATTGTTCAATGAATAAGCGATGCGCATGCTGGGTGAAACGGAGTTGCTGGATGAAACCCAGGATGAAATGAATACATAGTGACTGTCTGTTAGTGGGTGGGTGAGTGGGTCTGAGTACAAAATTGTTACAAATGTGGCGGACCCCCTATCATTTTCCTCTAACGATTCCCCTCCCGTCTCATCGGACACTACTTATCTCTCCCATTCCGGGCAGATCCCCTTCTCTGAGTTAGGACTCGACCCGGCTGTGCCAGACACAGCTTGGGTGGAACTATTGGAGACGGAGTTATTCGCCAATCCCACCGCTTTCCCGGAACCTTTCCATTCCGGACCTATTTAATCTCGTACATTTTCTTAAATTGTTCCCGAGATTAATCTCGGGCTCTTTCCTCTCGCTATCTATTAATCTCAGGCTCTTTTCTCTCGCTATCTATTAATCTCGGACCCTTTCCTCTTAAGTCCTGATCTCTTATTCAGGACTCATATCCCCTTTCCATCCTTCACCTTATAGGGAATATCTCGAGTCACCTATGTAGTTTCCTATTTAAGGACCCGCCGGCCCTAGATCTGTCAGATAGTATTTAAGGCGGCAAACCCCATGTACTTCTTTCCTTAACCTTAATCTATGCCAATCTGCGTTGATCAAAGCTCGCTGTCCGAGATGCTCTACTCCCGACTTCTACTTCTACCGCTCGCTTCTCCCGCAATCCCTCACCCGGATACGCTGTCACCCCTCTCTCCTGGACAAGGAGATATCCCGCCGACTTCCCTGGACTCGTTGAGTGCCTAGCACGTAGTCAACTGACATTGGGCTTTTGTTGACTCACTTGCGTAACAAAAATGGAATTGAAATTGCTATAAAGGGTCAGTTACACGAATGGAAATTGAGTGGAAAAACACAAAAATGCGAAAATGAAGTGAACTGAGAGAGTCTGTACAGGGCTCCTCTCCTCCAAGGGGTACTTCAAATAATGAACTCCTGGTCATCAAGATGAAGGTATGGGGAAGAGGGTCAGATGGCGCACAGAAGATGATGAAAAGAAATGTGCGAGCGGATTCCCGGATTGAACAGGAATCGCTTAGTAATAAGGAAAACGAGCTGGGAGGGTGAGCGGAGCGAAGAGGTCAGCATTTGAATGGGAGAAGAACAAGAGGAAAAAAATGAGGAGGCACATAGTGGTCCTAGAAATAGCGCAAGGAGGGAATGTGAAATGGTGGTGTTGGATACGGAGTCACGTGATCCTGGTGAGAGCGGATTAGTCGCCGATGGGAGTGGCACGGAAATGTGGTGAGGGCAGCAGGAGTGAGGATGTGGTGGATTCGAAGATGACGAGGGCAGCAATTGTAACAAAGTGATAATTTCTTTTATCTTATCTTATCTTATCGCAGCCACACGTTTATCTAATCTCACAACATAGACATGGACTTGTAACTATTTCTTTTCTTTCTCTCATGCTCATAGACACTCCTTCTCTATTTAGTTATATTCACGAAATCTCATCTCATTCACATGTTCATTACCATATGTATGTCTTCCTTTTCATTTCCGCTCTATGCTTCCATTTTTTTCCACGGTAATTACCATTCATGCTTCTCTTCCATTCTGCCACACCATGTGTGTGCAGCACATATTTAATCTCCATTACAATATGTCCACATGTAGTAGTGTACAGCTTGGTCTGTGCGCAATATGTTGCACTATATAAACCCCAAGGAACTACTGGATGACCTCCAGTTTATTCTCTTGGATTCTCCCCTTGAGTCCTTTGAGCTTTGCTCAACCCCCCCACATTCCTTATAGTTACTAGTGCAGCCTAGAAAGCCCACACTGGCGATCTTATGAAGTACAGACTTCAAGGTTGTTTCAGCAATGGGCGCAATGATGAGAGTGGCAGATGTGGCTGAGACAGACTTGGAGGTGGATTTGAAGGCGAAAAGAGCAGCAAAGGTAACTGAGGCTTGACTGGCAGCGAAGTGGGTGGTGGTGGATCCCACAAGAGCGGTGAGAGTGACAGAGGTGTGTGTGGCGGCGAAAACGCAGGTGACAGGGTGACGGTGTCCAAATCAATTTCCATAGGTTTGAACAAATCCAGGATTGTGCTTGGAACATCAAATGGTGGCAGATGTGGCTAAGGGGAGGGCGGACTCAAAGGTGGTTGACTGGCTAGTGAAGCGAGTAGGGGCAGATCTGAGAAGAGCAGCAAAAGTGACTGAAGCTCAACTGGTGGTGATTGTTGTGATCTTACACGCTATTCTGCTTTTTCGGCCTTAGTAACCTCCTAAAGGTGGGGTCATCTTCATTACTTCCCCATTCACCTTTACTCTCGTACTCTTTCTCTTCTTTATCTTATCTTATCTAATCATGTGACCCTGGGAATGACCCACACGTGATCATGGTAACCTTCCACTCTCTTCTCCTTATATCATACACCTAGACCTTACGGTCCGGCTTCCGCTCTAGACTTATACACACCTTACACATTCCTTTTATCTCCGTTTAGTCTAGATCTCCTTATGCATACCATGACGTCATTCCATACTTACCTTAGTAATCTCTCCCACACGATGTCATACCCTATGCCCCTTTACCATATGTAGCATACTGTAGCATGGTCTGTGCACCTAGCACACCCCTATATAAACTCTGGACTTCTAGCTTTGAACTCTCCAGTTCGATTCTAGTCGTCTAGTCTTTCTCTGTTCAGACTCGTCAGGCAAGCTAAGTCCTGGTACAAACCATCATAACAAGAAGAACTCCAAGATCAAGATCTTGCACCATTGTGTGTTAACTCCAATTGAATTCCCTCTAAATTCACCCTTAGTCGTTATCACCACTTTTATCTCCTTTCAGACAGAAGATCCTCTCTTTTTGGTTTAGGCAGTGTTCCTCCTGAAACCCTTACGTTCCCTAGGTTTTGTTACGCGAGTGCGTCAACAAAAGCCCAATGTCAGTTGACTATGTGCTAGGCACTCAACGAGTCCAGGGAAGTCGGCAGGATATCTCCTTGTCCAGCAGAGAAGGGCGGCGGCGTATCCGGGTAAGGGATCGTGGGAGAAGCGAGCGGGAGAAGTAGAAGTCTGGAGTAGAGCATCTCCGACAGCGAGCTTTGATCAACACAGATTGGCATAGATTAAGGTTAAGGAAAAGAAGTATATGGGGAACTCCGCCTTAAATACTATCTGACAGATCTAGGGCTGGCGGGTTCTTAAATAGGAAACTACATAAGTGACTCGAGATATTCCCTATAAGGTGAACAATGGAAAAGGATACGAGTCCTGAATAAGAGATCAGGACTTAAAAGGAAAGGGTCTGAAATTAATAGATGGCGAAGGGAAAGAGCCCGAGATTAATCTCGGGAACAGTAAGAAAACATACAAGATTAAGTGTGTCCGAAATGGAAAGGGTCCGGAGAGGCGGTGGGATCAGCGAATAACTCTGTCTCCAATAGTTCCGCCCAAGCTGTGTCTGGCGCAGCTGGGTCGAGTCCTAACCCGGGAAAGGGGATCTGTCCGGAATGGGAGAGATAAGCAGTGTCCGATGGGGCGGGAGGGGAATTGTTAAGGGAAAACAATAGGGGGTCCACCACATTTGTAACATTACCCCCGTTGTAGCCCTGAAGTTCCATCTCAGGAACTCCTATCTCCCTCGTTGACCTCGTAATTGGTAAGGTCCCAGGAATGGGGGTCCATATCGTCGTAGGTGCAGGCCTGGGCCTGGTGACCCTCCTCTCCACAGAGAGAACAACGTTGTCGAGGGCAGCGGTATTGAGGGTGGCCCGGGGCGACGATGTTGCAGATGGGGCAGGTGTATCGGGGACAGTTGACCCATACATGGGATATGGAATTACATTGGAAGCAGCAAGGGGGGACGAGTTGGGTGAGTCCGGGCCGAGGGGGAACGGAGTCTGGTAGTCGGCGGGGGTTCCGCCCCATAGGGGGTTGGGTAGGAGGACCCATGGCTGCAGCACGTATGCCAGGGGGAGGGTCTGAAGCGGCACGTGCAGGAGTGGAGGTTCTCCTGGGTATGGGAGACACAATGGGGGTACTGCTTTCATTTGTAATTCCCATAGGGGAGATAGTACAAGGGGGTTGGGAAGGGAGCCCGACAGATAGGATGATGGCCCCACGGCGACGGAGGGTGGGGCGAATGGTGTTGCAGACTGCGGTCCCATTGGGGGCAGTAGGTACGGGGTTGGGAATAGATATGGGAGAGGGTGAGCGGGGTTGGCCCTTGAGGTTACTTGCGACAATGGTGGAGTCGGAGTAGGAGTCTGAGTCATCGTCAGCATCACTTCCTCCAGTTGTGCCAGTTGGAGCCGTAGCTGCTCGTCGGGGGAGGCAGGTTCGAGAATGGGAGGTAGGGAGTTGGAATTCTCTAACGAGCTCCTCAATGAAGGGAGGGGGGGTAAGCTCTCGAGGTACGTTGGCAACTCGCCGAGTGTGGGGGTCTCCGATAATTGGTTCGTCTCTAAAGTAGGCATCTTGTTCTTCCTCGGATAGCGAGATGAGGACAGGTCGGAGGATAGCATTGGTGAGATGGGTGGGGAGGAGGAAAATACACCGATCAAGTCCCTCGATGTAGCATAAGTCGAGGACGAGGTTTCTCACTTCGACCAACGCTTGTTCTGCAACCACTGCGGTCGTAGGAGCGTTGGGGGTCGAAGTGGAGTTGGAGAATAAAGGGGGGGGGGGGTGGGGTGCCAGGTGACGTGACAGAGGATGGTATGGACGGTGGCATAGAGCCAGAAGAGTTGGACCAGATAGACGAGGGTGTCATTGGTGGAATAAAACGGAAGGGCTTGGAGGGCTTGTTGCGCTTGCCCGTTTTCGAGTAAGGAGACATAGAGAAGTCGTTGAGCGTACAAGGGAAGGCGGGAAAGTCTAACTGTGAGAGGAGCGGACGAGGGGGGAAAGGACATGGGGGATTGGGTTTCGACTTTAGAGGTTTTTCCTCTTTTTATACTCTCGAAGGATCGAGTCAGCATTCCCAAAGTTACCTTCTGGTTCCCAAGTTCGTTCTTTGTCGGAGTATCATTTCCAGTGCACTAAGTATTGCCTCCGATTATTGGTTCCGCGATGATTGATGATTTTCTCGATTTCGTATTCCTCTTCCATCCCTATTAGTTCCAGTGGAGGGCAGGGGAAGTTAGGTCCATATTCGGCAGTTTCCTTATAAGGGGATAGGAGGGAAGTGTGGAAGACGTTATGGATCTTCCACTGCTTTGGTAACTGAAGCTGAAAAGCGACCGAGGAAATTACTTCAGAAATAGTAAAGGGGCCAGTTCGTCGGGGAGAGAACTTCTGGGGTGTTTGTAATTTGAGGTTTTTGGTTTCTAACCAAACTTGGTCTTCTTTCTTCCAGGGTTGAAAGCAGGAAGAGATCCTGTCCTTCATCCATATCTGGGCGAGTTTATGCGCAGCTTCGGCTTCTTTTTGTGCATCCTCAATATGGGAGAGCCGATTTTCAAGTGCAGGGATGAAGGTCTTTCCTAAAGTGGGGTAGGATCATGGTTCATATCCCATAATTAGGGAGAAAGGGGTTTTTCTGGTTACTGAGTGTATAGCTGAGTTATGGGCGAATTCAGCAGAGGGGAGGAAGTTCAACCATTGATGGGGTTGTCCATCGCAGAATATGCGAAGATAGGTTTCCAGTTCTTGGTTGTAGCGTTTCGTTTCTCCATTGGACTGAGGATGGTAGGCGGAGGACAGGGAAACATTGTATTCCAGGAGACAAGCAAGTTCTCGGGCGAATGCAGAGGCGAACTGTGGTCTGTGGTCGGAGAGTAATCTGTCGTGTAATCCGAATCTTTTGAAGACGTTTTTGAAGAAAAGATCTGCTATTCCAGCCGCATCCACCATTTTTGAGCAAGGGGCGAGAATTACCCCCTTACTAAGGCCATGGTCGACCACGACCATGACAGAATCAAACCCATCGATCGGGGGGAGGTTGGTGATGAGATTGACAGAAATATTCTGGAAAGGGCGGGAGGACTCCATTGCAACGGGAAGAAGGGGTGGTATGGTGGGGTGCGTCTGGACCTTGTATGATTGGCAGGTGGTGCATCCGGCAACGTATTTGCGGACGTAGGAGGAAAGGCCGGGCCACCAATAATCCTTGGTGAGGAGGGCAGTGGTCCAAAGGTGTCCTTCATGGCCACCCTCAAGGGAGAAGTGGACGGATGAGACCAAATCCTTCCGGGCTTCCTTGGGGATGTAAAGTCGCTCTTGGAAATAAAGACGTCCTTCGGAGAAGGACCAATCTTTAGGTGAGGACCAGCTGAATAGGGGTTCCTCATTTTCCATGCGCTGCAGGGCCGTGACTACCAAAGGGTCGGTGGCGGAGGAATCTCAGATTTTATCCGAGAGTGCGAGGTCAATGATGCGGACGTGGTGGTCGAAAGCTGAGGAAGGGAGTAATTGTACCTCAGCATTGTCTTCTGAGGTATCGACGTTGTCTCGGCGAGAGAGTGCATCTGCGGGTGCCATCTTGGTTCCGGGGAGGGCGATGTATTCCAGGTCAAAGTCCTGGAGGAATAATAACCATCTCACCTGTCGACGAGACAGTTTGTGTGGTTCCTTGAAATATGTGAGATTCTTGTGATCCGTGAGGACGGTCACGGGAAAGGCTGATCCTAGGAGATATTGTCTCCATTCTTCCAAGCCTCGAATAACAGCTAGGAGTTCTCGGTCGAAGATGTCGTAATTCCCCTTGGCGGGTGTGAAGGTTTGGGAGAGGTATCCACAGGGTTTCAAGTCTCCATTCCCATCTGGCTGCATAAGGACTCCCCCGGACGCGGTGAGGGAGGTGTTGGTCATGATAGTGAACAGTTTAGCCGGATCAGGGAACATGAGTACTGGTTTCATGATGAACGCGACCTGGAGCGCTCGGAAGGCAGACTCTTGGGGTTGTC
>JBBPQE010000623.1:0-15002 GCA_038092335.1 Boletus vinaceobasis
CCCAGCCGGGTTTTACATTGTGGTGGATCACAGTGGCCATGAATGGAGAACCGAATACAAGCGTTCGTCAGTGAATAACGAAGCCCTGGAATGGGAGGGGCCGATTCCACTGTGAGATTCTCCCACTCTTACTCGCGTTAGTCCTAACAGAGTTTGCAGGCCGTCTGACCTATCTGCCACGGTTTGTCTTGGAATTTATGCATCCTTCGAATTCCAGCCCATGTTGGGTGATGGAGAGCAGCTGCGGAAGTTGACGGTTACGGCACAACAACTGCTGAACTGCAGTGCACAAGACATCCGTGAGTAGGACGGAGTTGTAGACGAGTGTCTGAGCACTCACACCATAGTAGCATTTGGGTTCGTCGCAATGGATGGGGATGTTGTGTTGCCGTGTTCGTCCGTTTTGGTGACTGTCGGACAGCAGAAGCAAGACAGAAGTGGTTCATCAGAGTCGAGTGTCCTTGACGTCAGATGCGTAAGCAGGATTTGTATCAACTCGATCCTCGTTGAACAGCTGTCGACAGTCGACCTCGAGATCCCGGGGCCAGCTAGAAGATGCGACATACCAAGGCCACAGTGCTCTCTCGCGTTACCGAAAGCACGGGGAGAAACAGGATCTCGAGGATTCGATTGAGCAGTTTGAGCGCGCCCTCGATGTTTGTCCGCTGGACCATCCCTGTCGTGCAGCGGCCCAGGTAAACATGGCGATGACAAAATTCATCCGTTGTTGCGTCGACGACACCGATCACTCCCTCGAAGTTCCGCTCACCTTGTATCGCAGTGCACTTACTTCCCGTCCTGTCGGTCATCCTGACCGACCTTGCACGTTGATACAGCTGGCTGAGGTGCATTCCGCGCGGTTCGAGAAGTTGCAGGATGAAATCGACGCAGCACAGGCCGAGGCGTTACTGCGTGAGGTAATGGATCTCAGCTCTACAGGCAGTCACGAGAAGCGAGCTGCGATTTTTATACTGCAGCTGCACGCAGGACGTAAAAGGAACGCTGTTCAGGAGGGTGGCCAACCACCCGTCGAGCAGGATTCCACTTCCTGGTTGACAGATCTGGATCCGTTGACTTTCGGTGTCCACTTACTGGAAAGCTTTCAACGGTCCGGTGATATTGACGAGCTCCAGCAGGCGATCTGGGAGTTTGAGGCATGCCTGAGGTCTAGTTGTGTCGGAGATCGCCGGTACATGGAAGGGGTAACGAATCTCGGTGTGGCGTTATGGCATCGATTTCATCAGCTTGGTGAGCTGAGCGACCTTGAGCAAGCAATTTCGAGGCTGAGAGATGTTGTCGACGTCACCCCTGAATGTCAACGTGACGAACCCGACCGTCTGGGAAACCTCGGTGCCTGCTTCCTCGCTCGTTTCGAGCGCCTTGGGGAGCTGGACGACCTCGAACAAGCAATTTCGACACTCAGGGAGGTTGTTGACCTCACCCCCGATCATCACCCTCACAAAGATACCTATCTAAACAACCTCGGTACCTGCTTCCTCACTCGTTTCTCGCGCATCGGGGAGCTAGGTGACCTCGAGCAAGCAATTTCGAGCCTCAAGGATGCTGTTGGCCTCACACCTGATCGTCACCCTCTCAAAGTTGGCTATCTAACCAACCTCGGCAACTACTTCCTCACTCGTTTCTCGCGCCTCGGGGAGCTGGACGACCTCGAGCAAGCAATTTCGAGCCACAAGAATGCTCTTGCCCTCATACCTAACCATCACCCTCACAAAGCCATCTGTCTGGACAACCTGGGTCAAAGCTTCATGACTCGTTTCGGGTGTTTGGGTGAGATGTATGACCTCGAGCAAGGAATTTCGAGTCTCAGAGAAGCTCTTGACCTCACCCCTGATCGTCACCTTCACAAGGCCGGCCGTCTAAACAACCTCGGTCACTGCTTCAGGGCTCGTTTCTCGCGCCTTGGGGAGCTGGGTGACCTCGAGCAAGCAATTTCGAGCCTCAGGGATTCTCTCGACCTCACCCCTGATCGTCATCCTCACAAAGCCACCTGTCTGAACAACCTCGGTAACTGCTTGAGAGCTCGTTTCTCGCGCTTCGGGGAGCTGGGTGACCTCGAGCAAGCAATTTCGAGCCACAGAGATTCTGTTGATATCATCTCTGACGGTCACCCTGACAAAACGGCCTGTCTAGCCAACCTCGGTAACGGCCTCCTCACTCGTTTCGAGCGCCTTGGGGAGCTGGGTGACCTCGAGCAAGCAATCTCGAGCCACAGGAACGCTCTTGACCTCACACCTAATCATCACCCAGACAAACCCGGCCGTCTAAACAACCTCGGTAACTGCTTCAGAACTCGTTTCGAGCGCCTCGGGGGGCTGCGCGACCTCGAGGAAGCAATTTCAAGTCACAAGGATGCTCTTGCCCTCACCCCTGATCGCCACCTTCACAGATTCGGCCATCTAAGCAACCTCGGTCACTGCTTGAGAGTTCGTTTTGAGCGCCTCGGGGAGCTGGGTGACCTCGAGCAAGCAATTTCGAGTCTCAGAGAAGCTCTTGACCTCACCCTTGATCGTCGCCCTGACAAACGAGGATGTCTAAACCACCTCGGTAACTGCTTTCTCATTCGTTTCGAGCGCCTCGGGGAGCCGGGCGACCTCGAACAAGCAACTTCGAGCTACAAAGATGCTCTTGACCTCACACCTGATCGTCACCCTGACACAGCCACTTATCTAAACAACCTCGGTAACTGCTTCAGAGCTCGTTTCTCGCGCCTTGGGGAGCTAGGTGACGTCGTGCAAGCAATTTCGAACCACAGGGCTGCTGTTGACCTCACTCCTAATGGTCAGCATCGCAAAGCCACCTATCTAAGCAACCTTGGAGCCTGCTTCGGAGTTCGCTTCGAGCGCCTCGGGGAACTGGGTGACCTCGAGCAAGCAGCTTCGAGCTACAGGGATGCTGTTGATCTGACCCCTGATTGTCACCCTGACAAACCCAACTTTCTAAATAACCTCGGTTACTGCTCCTTCAATCGTTTCAAGCATCTCAAGGAACCGCGTGACCTCGAGCAAGCAATTTCATTGTACTCCCATGCTGCTTGTGCCTCCACAGGCCCTACTACCATTCGATTTCGTGCATCCTGTCGTTGGATTTCATGTGCTCGTGCTTCCGGCCATCCCTCTCTCCTGCATGCATATTCCATTGCCATTGGTCTCCTGCCCCACCTTGCATGGATAGGCTTCTCCCTTGCAAACCGTTACCGCGAACTCGTTCAAGGTGCTAATGTGGCAAGGGAAGCAGCAGCAGCAGCTCTCGACGAGGGACTCCCGGAAACTGCAGTGGAGTGGCTCGAGCAAGGACGCTCCATTGTCTGGGGCGAACTGGTTCAGCTCCGCAGCTCCCATACTGAGTTGTCTATACATCCAGATCTTGCCCGCAGACTTCAGGATGTCTCAGCTGCACTGGAGCATTCTGGCGCTACTAGGGAAAAACTGTTGTCCTCGCCATCGGAGCAACCTGAAAGTGCAGAGTATCGTGGGACAGAGTCTTTGGAAAAACAGGTTGACAGACAACGTGCGCTCGCAATCGAGCGAGATCAGCTATTACAGGACATCCGGAGATTGCCTGGTTTCGAGCGATTCCTCCTCCACAAACAGTTCTCTCAGCTCCGTGCTGCAGCACACTCTGGACCTGTCGTTATACTCAATGCTGCAGAGAGCCGTTGCGATGCCTTGGTTGTACTCGCCGACCTGGAAGATGTAATTCATGTTCCGCTTCCCGGTTTCACTCTCGACCGGTCCGAGCGCCTTCAAAGTGCCCTGAAGAGTTTGCTCCGTCACGCTTGCGGCATACCATGTGACGAAAGGGAGGGGCAGCGTGACCAACGGAGGCGTGTTCGCTGGGAGTCTATCTTATCTGTCTTGTGGAACAACGTTGTCAAACCAGTCCTGGATGCCCTGGCTTTCTCGGTTTGTGGTGTCATTCGATTCAATTCATAGTGGATTTCTTGACCCTCTTCTTCGACCAGACTCCCGGGGACCCATCGCGCATCTTTTGGTGTCCGACTGGACCTTTCGCATTTCTTCCTATCCATGCTGCTGGTCTTTATGGTACTCAATCTTCGGATCCTGGACACAAAGTATTCGATTTCGTGATCTCGTCATACACTCCCACTCTCAGCATTCTTGTCCCGTCAACCGACACCAATGCTCCGGTTAGTGACCATCTCCGCCTTCTTACTGTTCGTCAGCCAGTCTCGGATGGCCAGTCCCGACTTCCAGGTGTGAACATCGAGTTGGAGTGCATCAGAAATCTAATCCAGGACTCACCATCGGCACCAATCACACTCCTGGAGTCGTCTATTGGAACGGTGGAAGAAGTACTATCCCTGATGAAGGAGGCGGACTGGGTCCACTTTGCATGCCACGGAGTCCAAGATGGAATCAACCCGACTGACAGTGGACTCTGTCTCGCCGATAGGCGTCGCCTGAAAATATCTGACATCATTGCATTGTCACGTCCGCGTGGTGGGCTCGCCTTTCTCTCTGCCTGCGAGACGGCAACGGGTGACCAGGATCTCTCTGACGAGGCCCTTCATATCGCTGCGGGGATGCTGTTTGCAGGTTACGGGGGAGTGGTTGGTACGATGTGGTCGATCAGCGATAGTCTTGCACCGCTCGTGGCAAAGGACGTGTACAAGCAACTCTTTCGGAACGGTGCAAGGCCGGATTATCGGGAGGCTGCACGAGCATTGCATCATGCTGTCGGACATCTTCGCGATAACAGAGCGTCATTTGATGAGTGGCTTCCGTTTATCCATGTAGGTCTCTAAACTTTCGCTATGGTCTGATCTAGTGTGTTTTACTGTATTGTACATCTCGTCGCTCATACGTACATGTATATCATAGGACCTACCCGATCCTGTCACCTGGCAAGTCCCTTTTGCGGTACCGTAGTTCGTAAGGGCGTTCCTTAGCAGAGCTGCTACACTTCACGCTTTTTTTTTTCGTTGTGGTTTATGTCATATTCTTTTGAACGCGATTGTCTTGGGCATGTCGATTGTCGATGCTAAAAAGTCCTCACTCACCAGTGCTCGATGATTATGTCTTGCCACTACTAGCCAGGCTATGGGGCGGAAACCTCCATGGACTTCAGCATGCCCATGATCAGGCATGTCGCTCAGATCCCCATTGAGGTGGCATAACATACGTCATTATGAGTACGGGTAGCTGAGCCCGTTGTACACCAAAATCCACACAGAATCAATTCCCAGATCCGGGCGCGGCCGGTGTACAGCGCCGACGTTTTGCACCACATTCTGCCGTCGGACTCGCCGCACGCTTCGAGCTCCTTGGTAGACCTTTCGACCGCTCCCACTGGCTGTATGTATTCTGCAACTGACTCGTCTTCCGAACGTCCTGACCGTCCGTCGTAAAGGAAGAAGCGATCGGGAGATTTTGAATAGCATTGTCGTCGGTAGGCCAAACATCTCGCGACAACATGTCCTCGATAGTACTGATGAACCAGCGACAAGACTTCAAGCGTTCCATGCCTTGATCATATATGTGGACGACGTGATTTCGATAGACTCGCTCATTATGTGGGTTCGTTTGCTTCAATTCCTCGTAATCTTCACGAAGTGCCTCATCCGGTGGGTCGGAAACGTAAAGTGCTTTGAAGGGCGAGCTCAATGTCCGGAGGAGGCCATGAAGGGGGGTGGCCTTTCTAGGATGGAAGATCTGCGATGGGTATCTTCCTGCACCCAAGGCATTGGACTTGCGGAGCCCGCCGCGGTCGAGGTGTCCTTGGCGCACGGAATATTCATCAAACATGGCAATGTCATCACCGCGATCCTCAGCCTCGTAAAATTCAGCGGCGGGAAGGTATCGCAAAGTTGTCCATCCGAGGACGTGGAGAAACGATTCGAGATCATCCACAAGCACGTGCATCTTTCCAGGTAATCGAAGTAGGTTTGCCGACATGAATTGCCATGTTCCCTAATCAACATCGCGGTCAGCATATTCACACGTGCATAATGGAGCGCTATTATGCCTAACGGCTTACCGTGCGATCAGGCCGCCTCCTCCCAATCTCGTCTGCCAACTTTGCTAATTCCCAATCAATCAATAAGCCCTTGCCCTCGTCTGTCAAGAGAATATTCCCGACACTTATATCACGGTGCAAGATCTTCGCTACATCAAATGCATGCCAATGAGCTTGGAGTTCGTTTGTTAGCCGTCATTAGTTGTACAAAGCTTGGCGTAGGCGCACCCTTCATCGCATCCAGGACGCCTGTCACTAGTTCTTTCGTGCATCTGAACGTAGTGAGCGCACGTCCTACGATCCCGAGGCCGAGTCTATAATGCTGATATGGAGATATCCTCGGCCTAACACACAACCATGGGGCACCGACCATTTCTTGTGTTTTCGTCTTGCCGTTTTGAATGTCCCCGCCGGCAACCAGCCTAGGAATATTGGGTGTCTTGACTTTGTGAAGTTGGGCGTAGATCTCGTGTTCAGCTAAGACGTCGATGCCCGGGGAATCGGAAAGAAATCGCCAGGTGTCTTTCATGAAGATGATGCGTTCGCTAGACCATGGTTCTTTCTCGTCCTCCTCTTCAGCATTACCATTTTGCGAATTGCCCCCACGTGCAGGCTCGCTCTCGGTGCACGAATTCTTACTGTCCTTGACATCCGTTTTTGGAATCCAAACCACCGGTAGGCTGCGAGTGCACCGGCTGACAAGCGACCGATTTTGGTATGGCGGTTGGGGTCCATAGGTGTGACCCATCCCATCGAGGCCAGGCAGGTTGTACTCGAACAACGGAATCTTCTTATCCTTGATCTGCAGTTTCTCTCTCACGCGTGTGTCAACGTCGTCTTCAAGTTGTGCAGGTCGGATGGATTCGTCGTGACCACGGTCCTTGGCCCCAAGTTGGTCAAATCGCCACAAAAATTCGGCTAGGACTTCAGGGTTCTTGCGGTAGTTGAACGCAGCGGTCACGACCGTACCGGCAGGGTCCCATCGCAAAAATCGAGCGCGATCACCTTCGAGGACAACAGAGAACGAGAAATGACGAAATTGAAGACTGTGTTGAGCACCAGCATAGTGTGCTAGTTGTCCACGGGCGTTAATTCCGTCCACAGTGGCCGGCGTGAATGATCCTTTCTCGATCGCCAAACGACGTGATTCATCTTCTGTGGCATTGTCAGGATCGCGGAAGGCCACTCCACTGGTGTTTGTTTTGAACTCCATCCAAAGTTCCATGTGGGCGAAATCAGTCTTCTTTGGTGGAGCCACACCCTCGACGCGATTGTAGAGCGAGATGTCAGGCCTGAGCTTCAGTTTATTCGCGGTGTCTTCCTTAGTACTTGTGTTTACAGCATCTAGGTGAGGCATCCATCCTGCGATCGCAGTTATCTACAAGTCGTGTCGTCGTCACAAGAGCGCCGTTGGGAAGTGGGAGTGAATACTCACGAATGGGTCATAGCGAGCACTTTCTACCCCACCGTTTGGGACGGCACCGAACGGATTCTCGGCAAGGGTTGGTAGGGGTGCCGAATCCTCAGAGGTCCCGAGGTACGTATCAAGGAACTCGTCGACGGGCATCGCACCCAACCAACGACCTTCCATTTCAGATTCAAGTTGCTTTCGTACTTTTTCGTAGTCTGCAGTAGTGGATGCGAATGCGAAGTCTGGCCCGTACTTCTTTTTGGCGGGAGTGGATTCGAATTGACGCTCGGTGGCAGGCTGTTGCTTCGCAGCAGCAGCGGGCTCACCTCGGGCGGTGGTATCGTCCTGGGGAGTATCAGACATGTTAAAGTGGCGCACGTAGGGAGAGCCTGACTGAACGAACAGATGAAGGAAACCCTGTATTTATCCCCAACGATCGTGAAACAAACTGTGGAGGTGACGCGTCAGTCTCGCGAGAACGGCCATTGTTGTACGAACCTGGACGTGTCCTCTTTCTTTCTCTCGAGGTGGTGGACGGACACGAGGTGGTTGATTGGACTGCCGCGACTCTACTAACCTCGCGAGTCGCGTCTCAGTCAGGTGACACACAATTGCCTTTTTTGTACTTACCCTATGATACGGTCGACAGCTGAACAATCGCGAAACCATTCAGGTGTCTCGATAGTTCAGATTGATGCACTTCGATAGGACGATCTCTTACAACTATTACTGGTAATCACTGAGTTGATCATAGGGGTAGTGGTGATGCCGAGACACTAGTTTTGGCAAGGGTACCAAGTTGAATCAGGCAGTCACGGGATGATGGTGCCACCAACATCATGTACAAGGTATGCGCTAAAAACATCAATTATAATGTCAGATACTATCAGTGGCCGTCGCCGTTGCACGGGGAAAATAGTTTGAGTTTGCTGGCATATCCCAGCTGAACGGACAGGAAAGGTGGTGGTTACGTGGCACTGGCAGAGCCCGAACTCGAGCCTGTAGGTGGGTGAAAGGGAATAAGAATGCAACGGTGAAGAGCCGGTCAACGCGTCTTGGAAAGGCGGTCGTTCGGAACAACAGGCTGACATCCGCTGTACGCTTGCGATTGAGCGAGATCAGCTGGATCAAAAGTGGCTGCCCTCAAGCAGCCACCTCTTGAGCTAGATGCAATGGGAACTAACCCGACGCCGAGACAGGACTGGAATGTATTACCTTTGCTATAACTATTGAGGTTGAGTCCCTCGATTTTTAGGACAGCGGGTTTTTATCCTTGCTATACATTTATGTTTCTGCATTTTCATTACTGGGCCAAGGATAGGGCCTGTCGAACAGAAGGTTGGATTGGTGCGGATGCACTTTCTAAGGAATGTGGTGAACCATGCCATTAGTAATTGTACAGGTCTGACTCCTAGGGAGAGTTCAGCATGAGAGAGTTAAATAAGAAATAAACAGGGGCACTCTTTCATCAAGCACAAACGCGCGCAGTCACTGGCGCGTACCCACCGTGAGTGCAACCCTTTTCACAGCCGCCTCACACGTTCACCTTCCGTTAGTGCTGATAATAGCGATGAGGGGACGGATGATGATCATGGCAAGAGGTGAGGTTGAGAATATTTTATTGATGATAGAATCTTTGGTCACCTGAAGAAGAGGGTGAGAATACAGCTGATTAAAAGGTGAGATGGTGGGTGAAGGAAGTATGACCAACCTGCAATTGCAGTTGCCACTCGATTCCATTCTGGTGGAAAGGTTGAACTGCGTAATGAAAGCGTACGTTCTAATCGAAGGTGAGAATGGCTGTGTAGTTGGAATGAAGAGCTTATTCAAGTGTCATTTCCAGGCCTCGTGCCACGTGAAGGCATTGAGAGTCTTCAGACGGAAAGGTAGAATGGTTGAGAAGGCGATGAGTGACACCAGCGATAGTAGACTTGTTTTTCAGGCTTGAGAATGTGACCTTCATGATGAAGGCGCTTGGTTGTATCGTCAGTGAAAAGGATGAAGGAAATGTATTGGCCCGCAGAGGCGAGATCAACGATGGTGGCATGGATGAACATGGATGAGTAAATGCGAGAAAGTGAAGGGAAGCGAGGCCCGAGTACTGAGCAGCTGCCAAGTGCGTGACCAATTCCCCGCACACAAAAAAGAGTTTGTAACTCCATCCTTTGTTTCGTCCGAGTCGTTGCTGGTAGTTCAGCCCATAAGTTATAATGTTCCTAACATCGCAACATCACATTGACGCACCCATCCTACAGTCAGACGCAAATAGAAACGCGTCGTCAATTGTACTCGCGCTTACCACCCACTGCCAGGCTCGACGGCGTCGCACCTGTGGTTATTTCGGTCAGGTGCACAGCGAGTGATCGTCACAGAACCACTTGCTAGCAGGATCTCCAGTGGTGAGATCGAAGGCTCAACGCCACTCAATGCCCGTTACTGCTGTGGTCTTCTCACTGGTGCACGGCACGCGCGAGCCTCTCGTTGAGTACGCAATTTACAGCCATGCACCGCCCTTGATCAGATTCCGCGACTACACGTGAACAACGTTATGCAGTTCTGCAGAGAATGATAATGCCAATACCCCGTTTGCTATGGGGTCGGGTGGGCTTAAAAGTACTTCAGGTGAGTACCTCCCAGGCTGCACACTCCACTGAAGCATCTCTGTCTCTCATTCCGAGTAACAGCGGGCTACTATTTCAGCATCGCAAACCGACCAGTACATTTAAACTCAATGACATCTAGTGCCCTGACTGTGGGTTTTCATGCCTTGCTTCTAGCTTACCAACTGAGCCATCCTGCAGCACGACATAGAACCGCCCGAGATCTCCGACCCCAAACCCGAATGTGCGGAGCAGGATCGAGGGAAAACAGCAACAGCCCGGCCCGGGGACCAGCTACCACAAGATGTGCCCCCTGCCTCAGACTCTGCAACATACACAGACGATCACGAAGAAACGGTTATCACGAGTGAGAAGTTTATTTCTCTACAGTCTGCAAGGGTTACTAATAACAAGGTAGGTATCCGAGCCACAGATGTCGCTCTTGGCCTTGGACGAATCCCAGCCGGGTTTTACATTGTGGTGGATCACAGTGGCCATGAATGGAGAACTGAAAATAAGCGTTCGTCAGTGAATAACGAAGCCCTGGAATGGGAGGGGCTGATTCCACTGTGAGATTCCCCCGCTCCCACTCATGTTAGTCCTAATAGAGTTTGCAGGCCGTCTGACCCATCTGCCACAGTTTGTGTTGGAATTTATGCATCCTTCGAATTCCAGCCCATGTTGGGTGATGGAGAGCAGCTGCGGAAGTTGATAGTTACGGTGCAACAACTACTGGACCGCGGTGCGCAAGACGTTCGTGAGTACGACGGAATTGTAGACGAGTGTCTGGGGACTCATGCTGTAACAGCATTTGGGTTCGTCGCAAAGGATGGGGATGTTGTGTTGCCGTGTTCATCCGTGTTGGTGGCTGTCGGACAGCAGAAGCAGGACGGAAGTGGGGCATCAGAGTCGAGGGTCCTTGGCGCTGGATGCGTAAGTAGGTGGTTTGCATCAACACCATCCTTATTAAACAGCTGTCGACAGTCAACCTCACGGTCCCGGGGCCAGCTAGAAGATGCGACAGACCAAGGCCACAGTGCTCTTTCGCGTTACCGAAAGCATGGGGAGAAACAGGATCTCGAGGATTCGATCAAACAATTTGAGCGCGCCCTCAATATTTGTCCGCTGGACCATCCCTGTCGTGCAGCAGCCCAGGTAAACATGGCGATGGTAAAATTCATCCACTGTGGCACCGACGACACCGATCACTCCCTCGAAGTTCCGCTCACCTTATATCACAATGCACTTGCGTGCCGTCCCGCCGGGCACCCTGACCGACCTTGCACGTTGATACAGCTGGCCGCGGTGCATTCCGTGCGGTTCGAGAAGTGGCAGGATGAAGTTGACGCAGCACGGGCCGAGGCGTTGCTGCGAGAAGTGGTGGAACTCAGCTCTGCAGACAGTCACGAAAAGCGAGCTGCGAATTTGATGCTGCAGCTGCGCGCAGGACGTAAAATCGGCGCCATTGAGGAGGGTGGCAGATCAACTGTGGAGCGGGATTCCGGTTCAGGGTTGATGGAAGGGGTTCCATTGACTTTGGGTGTCCACTTACTGCGCCGCTTTCAACGATCCGGTGATATAGACGACCTGCAACAAGCAATTTCGAGGCTCAGGGATGCTGTTGACCTCACACCTGATTGTCACCCTGACAAAGTCGGCTGTCTAACCAATCTCGGTGGTTGCTTCATGGCTCGTTTCTCGCGCCTCGGGGAGTTGTGTGACCTTGAGCAAGCGATTTCTAGGCTCAGAGATGCTCTTGACCTCACCCCTGAGCATCACCCTCACAAGCGGGGTTGTCTAAACAACCTCGGTAACTGCTTCCTCGCTCGTTTCGAGCGCCTCGGGGAGCTTCGTGACCTCGAACAAGCGATTTCGAGCCACAGGGATGGTCTTCACCTCACCCCTGATCCACACCCTGACAAGCCTGGCGGTCTAACAAACCTCGGTAACTGCTTCAGAGCTCGTTTTTCGCGCCTCGGGGAGCTGGGCGATCTCGAGCAAGCAATTTCGAGCCACAGGCATGCTCTTGACCTCACCCCTGATCACCACCCTCACCAACTCAGCGGTTTGAACAACCTTGGTAACTGCTTCCTCACTCGTTTCGAACGCCTTGGGGAGCTGGGTGACCTCGAGCAGGCAATTTCGAGGCTCACGGATGCTGTTCACCTCATTCATGGTGATCACCCTGACAAACGAGGCTGTCTAAACAACCTCGGAAACTGCTTCCTCACTCGTTTCGAGCGCCTCGGAGAGTTGGGTGACCTTGAGCAGGCGATTTCGAGGCTCAGGGATGCTGTTGACATCACACCTAATCGTCACCCTAATAAACCAGTCTGTCTACTGAACCTCGGTAACTGTTTCAGAGCTCGTTTCTTGCGCCTCGGGGACCTGGGCGACCTTGAACAAGCAATTTCGAGCCACAGGAGTGCTCTCGACCTCACCCCTGATCGTCACCCTCACAAAGCTACCTGTCTAAACACCCTTGGTAACTGCTTCAGGGCTCGTTTCTTGCACCTTGGGCAGCTGGGTGATTTGGAACAAGCAATTTCGAACTACAGGGATGCTCTTGACCTCACCCCTGATCGTCACCCCAACAAGCCCAGTTGTCTAAACAACCTCGGTGACTGCCTGAGAGCTCGTTTTTCGCGCCTCGGGGAGCTGGGTGACCTCGAGGAAGCAATTTCGAGTCTCAGAGATGCTCTTGACCTCACCCCAGATCGCCACCCTCACAAAGCCACCTGTCTAAACAGTCTCGGTTACTGCTTGACAGCTCGTTTCTCCCGCCTTGGAAAGCTGAGTGATCTCGAGCAAGCAATTTCGAGGCTCAAAGATGCTCTTGACTTCACCCCTGCTCATCACCCCGAGAAGCCTGGCTGTCTAAACAACCTCGGTAACTCCTTCAGAGCTCGTTTTGAGCATATCGGGGGACTGGGCGACCTCGAGCAAGCAATTTCGAGTCACAGGGATGCCCTTACCCTCACTCCTGATCATCACCCCGACAAACCCGGCTATCTAACCAACCTGGGTAATTGCCTCGGAACTCGCTTCTGGCGCCTTGGGGAGCTGGGCGACCTCGACCAAGCAATTTCGAGCCACAGGGGTGCTCTTGACCTCACTTCTGATCGTCACCCTGAGAACTTCCGCTATCTAAACAACCTCGGTAGCTGCTTCCTCACTCGTTTCGAGCGCCTCGGGGACCTGGGTGACCTGGAACAAGCAATTTCGAACCACAGGGGTGCTCTTGACCTCACCCTTGATCATCATCCTGACAAACCTGTCTGTCTAAGCAACCTCGGTAATTGCTTCCTCACTCGTTTCGAGCGCCTCGGGGAACTGGGTGACCTCGAACAAGCAATTTCGAACCACAGGGATGCTGTTGATCTCACACCTGGTCGTCACCCTGACAAACCTGTCTGTCTAAACAACCTCGGTAATTGCTTCAGAGCTCGTTTCTCGCGCCTCGGGGAGCTTGGTGACCTCGAGCAAGCAATTTCAAGCTACAGGGATGCTGTTGACCTCACACCTGATAACCACCCTCACACACCCACCTATTTAAACAACCTCAGTGGCTGCTTCCTCGTTCGTTTCCAACGTCTCGGGGAGCTGGGTGATCTAGAGCAAGCGACTTCATTGTCCTCGCGCGCAGCTTGCGCCTCCACCGGCTCCACTGCCACTCGATTTCGTGCATCCTCTCGTTGGATTTCATGTCTTCGTGCTACAGGCCATCCCTCTCTCCTGCATGCATATTCCATTGCCATTGGTCTCCTGCCTCACCTTGCGTGGATAGGCCTCCCTCTTGCAAACCGTTACAGGGAACTCGTCCAAGGTGTTGATGTGGTAAGGGAGGCAGCAGCAGCAGCTCTCGATGCGGAACTCCCGGAAACTGCAGTGGAATGGCTCGAGCAAGGACGCTCCATCGTCTGGGGCGAACTGTTTCAGCTTCGTAGCTCCCATGGTGAATTATCGTCTACTCATCCAGATCTTGCCCGCAGACTTCAGGACGTCTCAGCTGCGCTGGAGCATTCTGGCGCTACTAGGGAAAAACTGTTGTCTTCACTATCGGAGCAGCCTGAACGTGTAGAACAGCGTGCGACAGAGTCTTTGGAACAACAGGCTGACAGACACCGCGCGCTCGCGATCGAGCGAGACGTGCTGCTACAGGATATCCGGAGATTGCCTGGTTTCGAGCGATTCCTCCTCCACAAACAGTTCTCTCAGCTCCGTGCTGCAGCACACTCTGGACCTGTCGTCATACTCAATGCTGCAGAAAGTCGTTGCGATGCGTTGGTTGTACTCGCCGACCTCGAAGATGTAATCCATGTCCCCCTTCCCAATTTCACTCTCGAGCGATCCGAGCGTCTTCAGAATGCCCTCAAGACTTTACTTCGCACCGCTCGCGCTATAACATGTGACGAAAGGGAGGGGCAACGCGACCAACGGAGGCGTGTTCGCTGGGAGTCTGTCTTATCTGTCTTGTGGAACAACATTGTCAAACCAGTCCTAGATGCACTAGCTTTCTCGGTACGTGGTGTCATTCAATTGGATCGAAGTTCGTTTCTTCACTTTCATCTCTGAGCAGACTCCTGGGGACCTATCGCGCATTTTTTGGTGTCCGACTGGGCCTCTCGCATTTCTTCCTATCCATGCTGCAGGTCTTTATGGCAGTCAGTCTTCGGATCCTGGACACAAGGTATCTGATTTCGTGATCTCGTCATACACCCCTACTCTCGGCATTCTTGTCCAGTCAACCGAAACCAATGCTCCGGTTAGTGACCATCTCCGCCTTCTTACTGTCCGTCAGCCAGTCTCGGATGGCCAGTCCCGACTTCCAGGTGTGAACATCGAGTTGGAGTGCATCAGAAACGTCATCCAGGACTCACCATCGGCACCAATCACACTCCTGGAGTCGTCTATTGGAACGGTGGAAGAAGTACTATCCCTGATGAAGGAGGCGGACTGGGTCCACTTTGCATGCCATGGAGTCCAAGATGGAA
>JBBPQE010000624.1:0-14983 GCA_038092335.1 Boletus vinaceobasis
CCACCCACAGATGGTCAGTCCCCACTTCCAGGTGTGGACACCGAGTTGAAATACATCAGGGCTATAGTTCAGGGCTCACCATCGGCACGAGCTGCACTCCTGGAGTCCTCCGTCGGAACGGTTGAAGAAGTACTATCCCTGATGAAGGAGGCGGACTGGGTCCATTTTGCATGCCACGGAATTCAAGACGACGCAAATCCGACTGACAGTGGACTCTGTCTCGCCAATCGGCGCCGCTTGAAACTAACTGACATCATCGCGTTGTCACGTCCCCGCGGTGGGCTCGCGTTTCTCTCTGCATGCCAGACGGCGATGGGTGATGAAGATCTCTCCGACGAGGCCATTCATATTGCTGCGGGAATGTTGTTTGCAGGGTATGGAGGTGTGGTTGGTACGATGCAGTCGATCAGCGATAAGCTTGCACCGCACGTGGCAAAGGACGTATACGAGCAACTCTTTCAAAACAGCAGAAGCCCGGATTATCGGGAGGCTGCACGAGCGGTGCATGATGCTGTTGGACGTCTTCGAGACAGGCGCACATCATTTGACGAGTAGCACCCGTTCATCCATGTGGGTCATTTCGGAATGGTTCGGAGTGTGGTCTATGACCTATATACATGTCTCTGTTATGTAGTGGCTGTTGTTATTCATGTGGTCATAATGATATTTATTCACCTTGGCCCTTGGCAGTCTCCAGTGAGACAGGGGTTGTACATCCCCACAGTTTTTGGGTGTGGCAGGAGCTTTTGGCCCACAGACAGGGTAATTTGTCAGCTGTTACAGTAGCCTGTAGCAACTCCCATGTCCACTGTAGTGATAGGTGAGTTCAACTACCCTTCCCCATACATTATTGTCATCTCCAACTCCAGCAAAGTCTTACAGTTCCCCAGGGCCCACTACCCTATCATTTTCATGCAAGAGCTGAGGTATTAATTTGATCATGGCCACATCTGCACTGCCCCAGCATCAGGAAAAATGGAAAAGTCTACCCTGGCCTATATCATATATGTAACACCTGTTGCACCTATTGACACTGAACATTCAAATCACAGACCTACATGGATAAACGGAAGCCACTCGTCGAATGACGCGTGCCTGTCTCGAAGACGTCCAACAGCATCATGCACCGCTCGTGCAGCCTCCTGATAATCAGGGCTTCCACCGTTCCGAAAGAGTTGCTCGTATACATCCTTTGCCATGAGCGGTGCAAGCTCGTCGCTGATCGACCACATCGTACCAACCACACCTCCATACCCCGCAAACAACATTCCCGCAGCAATATGAATGGCCTCGTCGGAGAGATCTTCATCACCCATCGCCGTCTGGCATGCAGAGAGAAACGCGAGCCCACCACGGGGACGTGACAACGCGATGATGTCAGTTAGTTTCAAGCGGCGCCGATTGGCGAGACAGAGTCCACTGTCAGTCGGATTTGCGTCGTCCTGGATTCCGTGGCATGCAAAGTGGACCCAGTCCGCCTCCTTCATCAGGGATAGTACTTCTTCAACCGTTCCGACGGAGGACTCCAGGAGTGCAGCTCGTGCCGATGGTGAGCCCTGAACTATAGCCCTGATGTATTTCAACTCGGTGTCCACACCTGGAAGTGGGGATTGACCATCTGTGGGTGGCTGGCGGACAGTAAGGAGGCGGAGGTCACCACTAGATGTGACATCGGGTTCGGGTGACGGGGCAAGAATGTTGAGAGTAGGAACGTAGGACGAGACAGCGAAGTCGAATACTTTGTGTCCAGGTTCCGAGGACTGGGTGCCGTAAAGACCGGCGGCATGGATAGGAAGGAAGGCAAAAGGTCCAGTCGGACACCAAAAAATGCGCGATAGCTCCCCAGGAGTCTGTTTCGAGATGAAGATGAACAGATCAGCTATGACTTCAATTGACATGACATAACATACCGAGAGATCCAGGGAATCCAGGACAGGTTTGACGACGCCGTTCCACAAGACGGATAAGACGGACTCCCAGTTCACGCGCCTTCGTTGGTCAGGATTCCCTTCCCTATCTTCACATGGTACGACACGGATGTGACCAAGCAAAATCTTGAGTGCATCCTTCAGACTCGTGGATCGCTGGAGAGTGAAATTGGGAAGTGGGACATGGATTGCATGGCCCACATGGGCAAGAATTATCAATGCATCGCAGCGGGTCCCTGCAGCGTTCAGTATGACTACTGGTCCAGAGTGTGCTGATGCACGGAGCTGAGAGAACTCTTTGTGGAGGAGGAATCGCTCGAAGCCAGGCAACTCCCGAATTTCCTGTAGCAGCTTATCTCGCTGGATCGCCAGCATGCGGTGTCTGTCCGCTTCTTCTTGCAAAGACTTTGTCGCGCGATGCCCAGCACTTTGAGTAGGCTCCGGTAGTGAGGATAAGGATCTTTCGCGGTTGGAACCAGCGAGCTCTAACGCAGTAGACAGTTGCCGAAGTCTACGAGCATGTTCTGGGTAGACAGACGACAACTCATCATAGGAACTGCGAAGCTGGAACAGTTCGCCCCAAACGATCGAGCGTCCTTGCTCCAGCCACTCCACTGCAGTTTCCGGGAGTCCCGACTCAAGAGCTGCTGCTGCGCCCTCCCGTACCACATCAGCACCTCGGACAAGTTCGCGGTAACGATTTGTAAGGGGGAGCCCTATCCATGCAAGTTGAGGGAGGAGACCAATGGCAACGGGATACGCATGAAGGAGAGAGTGATGCCCTGAAGCGCGGGCGCATGAAATCCAACGCTGGGACGCACGAAATCGGGTGGTGATTGGGCCTGTGGGGGCACAAGCAGCACGCGAGTAGGATGAAATAGCTTGCTCGAGGTCACTGAGCTCCCCGAGGAAGTCGAAACGAGCTCTCAGGGAGTTACCGAGGTTGTGTAGATGGTTGGATTTCTGCGGGTGGCGATCAGGGGTGAGATCAACAGCGTCCCTGTGCCTCGAAATTGCTTGCTCGAGGTCACTCAATTCCCCGAGGCGCTCGAAGCGAGTGAGCAGGGAATTGCCAAGGTTGTTTATACATCTGGGCTTGTCAGGGTGATGATCAGACGTCAGGTCGGCGGCATCCCTGTAGCTCGAAATTGCTTGCTCGAGGTCGTTCAGCTCCCCGAAGCGCTGGAAACGACTGAGGAGGGAGTTACCGAGGTTGCTTAGACATCTGGGTTTATAAGAGTGACGATCGGGAGTAAGATCAACAGCATCGCTGTGCCTCGAAATTGCTTGCTCGAGGTCACTCAGCTCCCCGAGGCGCTCGAAACGAGTGAGCAGGGAATTACCGAGGTTGTTTAAACATCTGGGTGTGTCAGGGTGATGATCAGGCATCAGGTCAGCAGCATCTCTGTGCCTCGAGATTGCGTACTCAAGGTCACTCAGCTCCCCGAGGCGCTCAAAACGACTGAGGAGGGAGGAACCGAGGTTGTTTAAACGACTGGGTTTGTCAGCGTGACGATCAGGGATGAGGTCAACAGCGTCCCTTTGCTTTGCAATTGCTTGCTCGAGGTCGCCCAGCTCTCCGAGATGCCAGAAACGAGTGAGGAAGGAGTTACCGAGGTTGTTCAGAGAGTCGGATTTGTCAGGGTGATCATCAGGAGTGAGATCAGTAGCATCCCTGTACCTCGCAATCGCTTGTTCGAGGTCACCCAGCTCCCCGAGGTGCTCGAAACGAGCGCTGAAGGAGTTACCGAGGTTGCTCAGGTGGCTTGGTTTGTCAGGGTGACCGTCGGGGATGAGGCCAACAGCATCCCTATGCTTCGAAATTGTTTCCTCGAGGTCATTCAGCTCTCCGAGGCGTTGGAAACGAGTGAGGAAGCAGGTGCCGAGGTTGCTTATGTAGTTGGGTTTGTCGGGGTGACCATCAGGGATGAGGTCAACAGCGTTCTTTTGCCTCGAAATTGCTTGCTCGAGATCACCCAGCTCCCCGAGGCGCTCGAAACGATTGAGGAAACAGATACCGAGGTTATTTAGTTTGCTGGGTTTCTTAGGATGGCGATCGGGGGTGAGGTCGGCAGCATCTATGTGCTTTGAAATCGCTTGCTCGAGGTCGCTCAGCTCTCCGAGGCGCCGAAAACGAGCACTGAAGGAGTTACCGAGGTTGCTTAGATGGCTATGTTTGTCAGGGTGACCATCAGGGGTGAGGTCAACAGCATTCCTGTGTCTCGAAATTGCGTGCTCCAGGTCACTCAACTCCCCCATGCGCTCGAAACGAGTGAGGAAGCTTGTCCCGAGATTGTTTAGAATGCTGCATTTGTCAGGGTGACCATCAAGGGTGAGGTCGGCAGCATCAGTGTGCCTCGCAATCGCTTGCTCGAGGTCACTGAGTTCCCCGAGGCGCTGGAAGCGAGTGAGGAAGCAGTTGCCGAGGTTGTGTAGACGGCTGGGTTTGTTAGGATGGCGATCAGGGGTGAGGTCAACAGCGTTCCTTTGCCTCAAAATTGCTTGCTCGAGGTCGCTCAGCTCTCCGAGACGCTGGAAACGACTGAGGAAGGAGGTACCGAGGTTGTTTAGATGACTGGGCTTTTCAGGGTGATGATCAGGGGTCAGGTCAACAGCACCCCTTTGCCTCGCAATTGCTTGCTCGAGGTCACTTAGCTCTCCAAGGTGCTGGAAACGAGTGAAGGAGCAGTTACCGAGGTTCATCAGAGGGCTGGATTTGGCGGGGTGATGATCGGGAATGAGGTCGGCAGCGTCACTGTGCCTTGAAATTGCTTGCTCGAGGTCGCTCAGCTCCCCAAGGCGCTGGAAACGAGTGAAGAAGCAGTTACCGAGGTTCATCAAAGAGCTGGGTTTGTCGGGGTGATGATCAGGAGTGAGATCGACAGCATCGCTGTGCCTTGAAATTGCTTGATCAAGGTCGCTCAGCTCCCCGAGGCGCTCGAAACGAATGAGAAAACCGGTACCGAGGTCATCTAGATAACTAGGTTTATTGGGGTGATGATCAGGGATGAGGCCAGCAGCATCCCTGTGCCGCGAAATTGCTTGCTCGAGGTCATGCAGCTCCCCGAGGCGCTTGAAACGAGTTCCACAGCAGTCACCAAGGTTCTTTAGATAGCTGGGTTTGTCAGGGTGACCATCAGGGATGAGGTCGGCAGCATCCCTGTACCTCGAAATTGCTTGCTCGAGGTCACACAGCTCCCCGAGGCACTTGAAACGAACTCTGAAACCGGCACCGAGGTCGTCTAGATAACTAGGTTTGTCGGGGTGATGATCTGGGGCGAGGTCAACAGCATCCTGGTACTGCGAAATAGCTTGCTCGAGGTCACTGAGCTCCCCAAGGCACTCGAAACGGGTTCTGAAGGAGTTACCGAGATTATTTAGACAGGTAGGTTTGACGAGGTGACCGCCAGGGGTGAGATCAACAGCGTCCCTGTGCCTTGAAATTGTTTGCTCGAGATCACTCAGCTCCCCGAGGCACTCGAAACGTGTGAGGAAGGAGTTACCGAGGTTGCTTAGACAACCGGGTTTATCAGGGTGATCATCAGGGGTGAGGTCCACAGCCTTTTCCAACCTCGAAATTGCCTGCTCAAGGTCGCTCAGCTCCCCAAGTCGACGGAATCGATATGATAACGCCAAACCGAGATACGTTAGCCCTGCAATGTACCGGTGGTCCGTGATGGAGGTAGTAGACCTGAGATTCGCCTCGAAAACCAAGATTGCTTGTTGGAGGTCGCCTAAGTCGCCAAGCTGTTCAAAGCGGCGCAGCAACTCGGCACCAAAAGTCCATGGATTCTCGTTTATCAAGCTTGAAGTGGTAGCCCGCTCCACGGACGATTGGCCCCCCTCCTGAACAGCGCCCATTTAACGCCTTGCGTGCAGCTGCTGTGTGGAAATTGCGGCTCGGTTCTCGTGACTGTCTGCAGGGCTGAGCTCCATCGCCTCACGCAGAAATTCTTCAGCTTGTGCTGCGTCGCCTTCATCCCGCCGCTTCTCGAATCGCGCAAAATGCACCGCGGCCAGCTGCACCAACGTGGAAGGTCGGTCAGGGTGGCCGACAGGACGGGAAGTAAGTGCACTGCGATACAACGTGAGGGGAACATCAAGGGGATGGTCAGTGTCGTCGACACGGCAGCGGATGAATGTTGCCATCGCCATGTTTGCCTGGGCAGCTGCACGGCAGGGGTGGTCAAGCGGACAAATATCGAGCGCAAGCTCAAACTGTTCAATCGAACGCTCGAGATCTCGTTTTTCCCCATGCTTTCTGTAACGCGAGAGAGCGCTGTGGCCTTGGTTCGTCGCATTTTCTAGCTGGCCCCAAGATTTTGTGTTTGCCTGTGGACAATCATTTAACGAGAATTGTGTTGACACAAGTCGTCTACTTACGCAGTGAGGTTCAAGGGCCCTCGACTCTGATGAATCGCATCTCTCTCGCTTCCGCCGTCCGACGGTTACAAACAGGGATGAACACGGAGATACAGCATTCCCGTCCATTGGGAGAAAGGCAAACGCTGCTATGGAATGAGTACCCAAACCCTCATCTACACCTCCGTACTCACGAACGTCTTGTGCACTGTTGTCCAATAGTTGTTCCACTGTAGCTGTTAACTCTCGCAGCTGCTCCCCATCACCCAATATGGGCTGGAGCTCGAAAGATGCGTAAATTTCAAGACAAATGGTGGCAGACAAATCAGACGGTCTATGAACTCTGTTAGGACTGATGCGAGTGGGAGAGGGTGAGTCTCACAGTGGAATCGGCCCACACCATTCGGCGATATCGTTATTCACTGACAAACGCTTATTTTCGGTTCTCCATTCAAGGCCACTGTGATGCACCACAGTGTAAAAGACGGCGGGAATTCGTCCGAGGCCAAGAGTGATATCTGTTGCCCGGATACCTGCGTTCCCATTAATAACCTTTGCAAAGTGTAGAGAAATGAATTCCACACCCGTAATAACCGTTTCTCCGTTCCCGTCCACGTGCATTGCAGAGCCTGAGGAAGAGGACACATCTTGTAGTGGCTGACCCCCAAGCCTAGCCATTTCCTTGTCCCCTTGATCCTGTTCCGGGTATTCTGGGTTGGGCCCAGAGACGTCGAGAGCTACGCTGTCGTCAGCAATCCTTGCTGACTGCAGTGAGCAAAATCGTTCATACTCGTAGTAACTGTTTCCCCGTCCTTGTCCACTGCCACATACGTCACAGGGCCTGAGGAAGCGGGCACATCATGCAACAGCTTGTCGCTGGACTCAGGTATTTCTTTGCTGCCTTTATCCTGCTCCGCACACTCGGAAATGGGATCGGAGACATCAGGCGCTTGTATGTCGTGCTGCAGAATGGCTCAGTTGGTAAGCTGGAAGCCAGGCATGAAAACTCACGGTCAGAGCACTAGACGACATCAAGCCTGTCTAATTGCACCGTCACTTTACGATGTTTAAACAGTAGCCCGTTGTTGTTTACAGCAAGAAACAGAGATGTTGCCGCGTGCACTGTTAGGAGCGTGCTCACCTTCACAGCAAACGGGGCAGTGATTGCCTTTTTTGTATTGAAAGACCTAGTAGTCTCGGACAACGGTACCTAAGCGGGCCAATTGGACCAATGCGGCGGAGTGGATCGACGTCTGTGTGACGACGAAAAGACTGGACCGAACACTGTTAGACCATCGACGAAGGCCAACCCAACTCATGCCCGACGTACTGGTATCAAGTTCTGGTGCTCCTCTCGGCGTCGAATTCTCTCGTTCCACTCCACCCGAGGTGTGGTTAGGATTCGGGGGCAGCCATTGGCCGGCTCTACTTTCGTTGCTTCCTATAGGCTAGGCGTGACGCATCCACCGCACTCGCATTCAAGGGATCCTTCAGAGCACAATTCTTTCCTAAGCGCGTGCGATGAAACGCCAACTCACCGCGCACTTCGATGAATGGTAGAAAGAACCATAGGGAATTGCGCACGCTGCACCCTCAGTTCGGGTCTCTGTCCCAGCTTCTTGGGTCTCCTCGCGTACGAGACTTTGGAATGACTGAACAAACGACAGATCGCTCCCTCTGAATCTACATGGAGCCTGAGCCTATATCGCAGCCCGCTGTTCAACACGACCATCAACATGGGCATCGCCAACAAAATGGGTTCCCAACCCACCGTTCGGAAAGATGGACGTGCCAAGTACGCACGACAGTACCCCTGCACTGGAGAAGAGTTTCGAATTGTCGCAGACAACACGCCGCTCTTGAGCTCGGCGATGGAGATGACCAGCTTCGATCACTCCCTCGCCGTGGCCGTGGCGGATGACATACAGATGATCAACCGAGTCATTCTGAGAGTGGTTTTGTACGGATTAGTGCTCTTTCTGGCCACATCGGTTATCCGGGATATCCTCCAAGCCTATTCATTGGAAAGAAGCCAGGACGTTGGCGCCGGTTATCCTCGCAACCCACTGACTTGTCTTCGAGGTATCTTTGCAGGCCGTGCAGACGTCACCCGTCTAAATGAACACGCCCGACTGGACAGCGGGCCCGGAGCGAGTATACCTGGTTCACCCATGTTGTGCACAGGCGGAAGGAGATGTGAAGTGGACGAAAGGACATGTAAATTGCGGGTAGGAGTGCAAGGCACCTTTCCTTGGTCCAATTGTTTTTGTCCCTATCTGCACAATTTATGGCCCTCCGGCATTTTAGCTACCATCACAACAATGATGTGCCGCGGTTGACTCAGTGACATTTGACAAGAGTTTACTCGAGACACGAGAATGCAAAACGAGGACAATGGTACTTTCCACAAATCGAGAAAGAGACATGGATGGAATCAAAAGAATCAACAAAGTTCACCTGCCAAATACGCCCCACTGTCGATGGTTCACCACATGATTTTTCTTGGTCCTAGACCAATCTCCCTGCCCGTGTTGTCCTTCATAGCTCTTACTCCCCAAAAAGCAAACTTGTACTTGGCGCCATTGCCATGACCTGCCTTTCGGTACATGCTGTCATAGCACACGCTAAAGGAGAAGAAACCTTCAAAGAGCTCCTTTACCGAGCCGTCCTGCTCCTTTTCCCAGACACGCCTGATTTTGAAAACGCCTTTGGCACTCTTGATACCACAAGCTGGGAGTAGTCCGGTATAGCCAACGAGACCTGGGCCTGGGATGCTGTATTCAGGGGCCTGGAAAGACGATCGCTCAGTGGGGGTGAACGTGAGGGATTTCTTATGCGTGAAGGAATCGAGTGTGATGTCAAATGGGCGTTCGGCCATAGGATCCAGCACGGACAAGCTCTCAAATCGACCATGAGGCGGGGCAGACGAAGATGCGTCGTGAGGTGCGAGAAAACAGCGTGCGGTGTAATCGTGCTTGGCCTGGGAAGCAAGTATCCTATCGTATACAGCGGAATAGTCGGGCGCCGTTGCTCTTGGTGGTAAACAGAGTTTGGCGAGGAAGGGCAAATACATTCCATACAAATCAAAGTTGCCAGAGAAGGTCGGAGTATGTGGTGTCACGCTTAGTTGGGGAACAATAACGGGCTGGACTATTCCTGGTCGGCTTTGGTCGCCTGTCTTTATTGTTTGGTCGCTTGCGGAAGCTGTCATGCGCCCCTTGGATGACTTGACTGGCGATGCTGGCGTAGAACGTGCTGTGCTTTGCGTTGTGTGAGTAGGCTGTGAAATTTCTGGAGACGGCCTGGTTCGTTTGGTAGGACGGCGCGAGGTTTGCTTGGACGGGACAGTGCCTCCCTGTGCGACCGCCATGTCGGGTGAGAGCTGTCTTTTCAAGCTTCCTGCCGAGGTGGATGTGGGTGGACCTGGCTATCGAAATAAAACGGAGTTATTACGCGAGTCTGGGAATAGGCTACCGTACTCACCTGCGGGCGGTGCATTTTCATTGAATGTCAACGTACAGGGGAAAGGAACAAATCGCGTCGCGTTCCAACAACAACTTCGGTAATACGCGGCCAGTCACGTGAAGCAAAAATCAACCAAGCTCACAGAAGTCCTCAGTCCAAGTGTCCATGTCAGTTACTGCTCAACCAACACGAGACAACCGGGTTCTCCACTACGCTCATTGCATTCTTAATTGTGAGCTCGACTGAGATGCTAGTACTAAAACTCCGAATTTCAGGTAGGTTTTCAGATCTGGATTTCTCCCACAAAATTAGAAATTTGGGAAGTGTAACAGGTCCATCATGACCATTTTATGCCCGACTCCCGAGGCACCTTGGAGGCACCCGATGACCCATGTCAACTCGGAGGAACCTCGGACATCGATATTACTCCGGGCGTATCACGTGCATTGATATGCGATCCATAAGAGTCTTAAGAGAGTGGACGAGGGAGGACCGCACATTCCCCCTTCTTTAACTCTCTCTTCGAGGACGTCGTGACGTGTCCTCACCACAGAACCAAATGCCCCCTTCAGACTTCGCCAATGCAAACGTCGATGAGATCGTCGAGCAACTCACCACAGACGAGGCCATCTTACTGACTGCCGGCGTTGGTTTTTGGCACACACACGCGATACCTCGACTCGGAATACCGGCCATCAAGGTCAGTGCCAACGGTCCCCTCTATTTATGTTCTTACCTTTCGCCCGTAGGTCAGCGATGGCCCAAATGGCAAGTGTATCGTCTCGTCATACGAATACCCCACTGATCGCTAAACTATATGCAGGTATTAGAGGAAACCATTTCTTCATGAGCACCCCTGCAAAGTGTCTCCCTTCAGCAACTGCACTTGGAGCAACTTGGGACACCGAACTTATCGAGCAAGCTGGATTCAAGCTTCTGGCAGCCGAAGCCAAGCTCAGGGCTGCTCCTGTTATCCTTGCCCCAACTTGTAACATACAAAGGGTATGTCTTTCCCAAATTTATCTTACACCAATTCACACGCATTATCAATACAGAACCCCCTTGGTGGACGAGTAAGTCCCCCAGAGAAGCTATTCTCGGATATATGCTAACATGAGATAGGCTTTCGAAAGTTTTTCGGAGGACCCCTTACTCTCTGGGCTCATTGCCACTGCCTACGTAAAAGGTGTTCAGAAAAATGGTATTGGAACCACTATCAAGCACTTTGTGTATGTCTTCCACATGTCCTTCTAGAAACTGGCTCATTTCCAATCCCAGCTGCAATGACAAGGAGAACGACCGAATGGGTTCCGACAGCGTACTTAGCGAACGTGCGCTCCGTGAAATCTACCTCATGCCATTCATGCTTGCGCAAAAGCACGCTAAACCCTGGAGCTTCATGACCTCGTGAGTGTTCCTTTCAGGAAGCCATCATTCCTCCGTGTTTGCCGACCACTCTTCGTTCGTATTCTTAGCTACAACCGTGTCAATGGCACTCACGCATCTGAGAATCGTCACTTACTCCAAGACATCCTTCGAAACGAATGGAAATTTGATGGTGTGATCATGAGTGATTGGTATGCTTGGATTGATCTCTCCTGAGGAAGATGATGTCCATTGAACAATCACTGTTCTCCAGGTTTGGGGTTTACAGCATTGACCTCAGTATAAATGCTGGATTGGACCTCGAGATGCCAGGGACAAACAAATGGCGGACCCTTGATCTTATGAACCGATCAGTTGTGTCCCGGAAACTCATGGTTCGGACCATCAAAGAGCGCGCGAGAAAGGTGGTCGAATTAGCCAAACGAGTCGCTCAAGAATCTCCAGAGGTATGCTCTCCAACCTACATCACTAATAGCATATACTAACGTCCCCTTCAGATCTTGGACGGAGATGGCATTGAACGAACTGTGGAAAGTGAAGAAGACAAAGCTCTTATGCGCAAGCTCGCTACAGAATCCATCGTGCTCTTGAAGAACGATAATAATCTCTTGCCTCTGCGACCTGCAAGGTTGAAGAAGCTCGCGATTGTTGGTGGCAACGCACAAGCTGTAGTGCTGTCTGGTGGTGGCTCTGCCGCCTTGAAGCCTTCGTACTTTATCTCCCCGTATCAGGGTATTATCAATGCACTTCCGTCGAATGTTGAGGTTACTTTCAGCGAGGGCGCTAGTAGTACGTCGGTTTTTTCGATTCCCAAGATAACTAGCTGATCATTGCATTAGCATACATGGAGATGCCCACACTTGACTTCGAACTTACGACACCATCAGGGGAGCGCGGGTGGATCGGTACTTGGTACGCCCATGAAAGCGACGAGAGCATGGTTGCCCTGAGCGCGCCCTACGAATCGCGACTTGTGGACGAGACTCGGATCTTCATCAGTACTTCCGCACCCAAAGGTATCACCCGCAGGTGGACCATGAAACTTGAAGGCCAGCTGAAGCCAAGAACCCGTGACTGCACGTTCGAGTTTGGCCTGACTGTATCTGGAAGGGCCAAGGTGGATATGCCGTTTCCCTTTGTAGTATATGTCGTCCTGACCGGTTTTCCTTCCAGCTCTTTGTCGACGGCAAGTTAGTCATCGATAACTGGACGCGTCAACGCCGTGGGGAGTCGTTCTTCAATAGCGGTTCGCAAGAGGAGAAAGGTAGGCTCAACCTCAAAGCGGGCGTCAAGTACAACATCCTTGTTGAGTTCTGCAACGTCAGAGCTCCCGCAGACGGCGACGAGGACGAGACGGTTCAAGACAGCAACCCCGGTGTTCGCCTTGGCGGTGCAGAAGCCCAAGACCCCGATGTGAAAATGGCTGAAGCTGTTAAGCTGGCATCTGAGGCGGATGCTGTCATTGCCATTGTGGGCCTGAATGCCGATTGGGAGACGGAGGGCTACGACAGGAAGACCTTGGCCCTTCCCGGGCGAACTGACGAGCTGATCACCAAAGTGTTGGCCGCGAACCCAAAGACTGTTGTGGTCACTCAATCCGTAAGATCAATTTCCTAGTCATTGCTCGGCATTCTCTGAGATGTTCCGAAAATGGCTAGGGTTCGTCGATAACGCTGCCCTGGGCGGACTCTGTTCCTGCCATCGTCCACTCTTGGTACCTCGGTAACGCGACTGGCGATGCTATCGCCGATGTTCTCTTTGGGAAGAAGAACCCATCAGGAAAACTTTCATTGACGTTCCCAAAGAGACTCGAGGATATCGCTGCCCACGGTCACTTCCACTCGGAGAGCGGCATCGTGCGTTACGGAGAAGACTTATTTGTCGTACGTATCTGCCACGTGTGCACAAATGTCGGGCGTGACTCTTTTTTTTTCTCCCCATAGGGTTACAAACACTTCCAGCACCGCGGTATCGCTCCCCAATTTGCGTTTGGGTAAGTCGTTTTACCTTGAAGTCAACCGTGCGACGCGAGGGGTTAACGGATCCCCCACACGACAGACACGGTCTTTCATACACCACGTTCGCCTTTTCCAATCTCGAACTATCCACGCCCGTCGTCGCCGATGGCGATTTCAGTCTGACGGCCGCGGTCACGGTGACGAACATCGGCTCGGTAGCCGGCTCCGAGGTCGTGCAGTTGTACGTGTCGATGCCCAAGACGTCCGACGTGACCCATCCTCCGCGTTTGCTTCGCGCCTTTGGCAAGGCCAAGGACCTCGCTCCCGGCGCGAGCCAGCGCGTCATGTTGGTGCTCGACAAGCTCGCGGTGTCCTACTGGGAAGATCTGATCTCCCGCTGGGTGATCGAGCGGGGCGAGTACGAGTTGAGCGTGGGACCGAGCAGCGACGTGTTGCCGTTGACGGCGACCTTTGTGGTGAACAAGGGGTTGGAGTGGAATGGGTTGTAGGTGCCCATCTGGGTGACCAAGTCCCTCTTTGTTGCGGTATCGAATGTTGTAATTGTACGGTGTACGTTGAGAAACGAAATGCATAGGATTGTATTGTCGAACGAAGATGAGGATGGCGTGTGTCGCTGGAAGAACGTCTACTTATCTATCTGGCTAAAACGAATCGTACATACAGTACATGCTGGGTTGTTTAATTATTTAGTGAGGACTGTTTCAAGCCTGGCAGACCGAGTACATGGGGAGTGGGTACATACAAGAGACATGTTTACAAAGAGACATACACGCCGTGGCCAGAAACGCAGTCAATAGCCGTCACAGAATACATACTACACCGAATCGAACAAGCATCAAAGAAAGGTGGGACGAGGACGAAGAGAAAAAAAAAAGGGGGGGGGCGTGACAGTCATGGTGGGGGCATACGTATCGATTCGTCCTCGCGTCAAGGAAAGAAATGAGTTGAAGATCGTCGTAATCACGTCATGAGACGTATTCATGCCTCGTCCGAATCGAAAAGTGAGATGGGTCGTTGGAGCGGTGCGGGCGACCGCGTGAGCTCCTCATCGTGTTCGGTATCCTCCGGGTCTTGCTCTCTGTCCCTGTCCCTGTCCCTATCACGTTCGCGTTCGTAATCTCTCCCAGAATCTCGTCTTCTGTCTCTGTCTCGGACTCTTTCCCTCTCTACATCCCTGTCCTTGCCCCGCTCCCGCCCCCATTCCCGATCACGAATGATCTCTCTCGCTTTTTCCCTGTCCCTGTCCTCGTCCCTTTCACGATCCCTGTCCTTGTAACGTCGATGTGACGTATGCGGACGGGCAGGCGGCGCCGGATACGTCACACCCAGCGGAAGTGGGGCAGCCTCGTACACCGACGCGCTCTGCGTGCGCGTCCGGGTGTATCCGTCCGGGGGATGTGCACGCTGAGACCGATTCGAATCGGGGGTCGGCGTGGGTGTGGGATCGGGATGCGCGCGACGCCGGTCCCTTGCAGGATCGGGAGCACGACTAGACCTGGACGCCGTGCCTTGTCCTGATCCTGATGGATACGGAATGAATCCGGCTGGCCAGGGGTTGGAGGGTGCCCCGGAACGCGGGACGGCGTCGTATGTGGATGTTGAGGGACGATGGTGGTGGCGCTGCGGTTGGGACTGGGATTGGGATTGGGACTGGGATGGGTGGTGACGGTGGTGGTGGTGGCGGTGTTCGTGCTCGCGTTGGCGTAAATCCTCCTGCGGCAACGGCCGATTAGCAGCATCCGGGCTCAAAAGCTCTGGATGCGCCGCGATCGTCGCAGACGGCGACATAACCGTCTCAGGTTCGGACTGCGTGCACGCGTACATGCACCTTCGTGAGTGCGGTTCAAGGTGCGACTACAGGAC
>JBBPQE010000625.1:0-14960 GCA_038092335.1 Boletus vinaceobasis
GGACCATCGTGCGGCAAGTACAATCTGCCGTCGTGGAGAGGAATCCGAATCTCAGAAGCTCGTCCGAGCTCGCTGTATGGAGGAGCGATGGAGAGCCACACCTGTACCTATTGCCTACTTTCTCTCTGTGCGGAGTTGGTGCGCGCCCCAAGGCGGGGTGTGTGATCTGGTTGTGATCAAAGTTCGGCGTTCAAACTGAACGCCGTTTTCTGTCTCTTCGTCTCGCACGGTTGCAAACACACTGACCCGACAAAACCTCTTACAACTGTCAACTGCCATAGAACAAGGGACAAATAGAGGACGGGAGCATGACAACTAACCTTGCTGTGACACAAGATGGCACGAAGATCATCCGTAGTGATAAGATTGGGGAGATCAGCAGTGTGGGTCGGATGTCGAACCGCATGTACTTGTCAAAGAAATAGACTCACCCACTGGCAGGAGAGATACCCACGCTTTCGATTTCACCGGATGATCGACCCACGTTGTGGTTTCCGACGAGACCGTGGCTATTCAGCACACCATGGAAGGGGCGAGAAGGCAGATAGGTCAACCATGCTTTTGGTGTCGACGGTCATGATGTTGTTGGATCCATCTGTTTTCTTTGAAGAGAGGTACTATGAAGGTGTGAGATGATGGTAAAGGAAACAAAGTTCAAACCTTACTTTTGTGACCGACTTGAATGTTGAGTGTGGGAAGTTTGTCGACGAAACTCGCAGTCGCGATTGTTGTATGTTGTCCATAGACACCGCCCTTGACTCTTAATCCTTGTGCTAGCCTTTTCGTCGGCATCCTCTCCAGCATGGCAGCGAGCGCGGCATCTCGAGACCAGGTGCGTAGGTCGTCGCTTGCACAGCAAACGCGGGCGAGCGGACCGCTCATGGAGGGTCGGGCCAACGGTTCGATGGTAGACTGGTTGGCGCCGCGCTCGACGGGGCCTCCCAGAGGGTTGCATGGGCCTGGGCAGCGAGGTGAGACCTGCAATACATAAACGACAGGCACAGTCCATCGGGCCCTAGGGGACTCCGCACTGCGCGCCCGTACGGCCCCCGAGTCGGCTCTGGCACTGGCAGTTCACCCAAGGATACATATATCAAATACTCTCCACAGCAGCACGCCACTATCACCGCTCATACTATCCGTAACATTGTTGGGAGATCGACTTGGACATCGCCAAACTCGTTTACTCGCTGCATTTAAAGTTCCTTCGGTCCCTGCCAGGCTGCATACTACCTGTCTACCTCCAGGGACGGTCCCGTATTGATCCGTGCACGTAACCAGAACCAGCTAGCACCTCTGGGCCTACCATGATCCGGTATCTCACAAATCTGGTCAACGCGCCATGAGCTCAGAGTCCAACCATACGCTTGCGCGGGTGCGTTGCATGACACCCGGCCATCACAATATTGCGAGACTCATTTTGAATTCAAGATCCCCTAGGTAGCATGAAATTCAAGTCGGCTCGCGTAGTGGATGAGAGAGCCCAAGTACTGTGGCAGCAGAAGATTCGATCGAGTACTAACGTTACAAATAGACTAGATATGGACCAGAAGGGACCCAGGAGCGAGTACAATAGGCCATATGTGGATCACCTAATATAAAAACAAAAACAAGCACAGCAGTGCGAGATCCCATCGCTGGCATTCGTTGTAAATTGCACAATAGCGACCCCCAACTCCAACGAAGGCTTCAAGCGTCTTACGCGACAGCCTCGTTCGCAGGCCGCTCCACATCGATGGCCGAGTCAGGCTCTCGCACGCCCAACTCCACTCTGTTGGAAGTCAAGTTGTGGGTGAAAATGGTAATCCCATAGGGTTTGCGAACCCGCGATTCCCAACCCTGAGGGAGCCGTTCCTCCAGTAAGATCGCCCGTAGATCGTCTACGCGACCACCAAAAATAGTCCACAGCATCGACGAGCTGTGAAAGTTGGTCTGTTAGAGAGCAGGGGGTAGATGACGGGCGACCCACTTGGCACTACTGAAGAGTTTATGGAAGAGTCCGAGGCTGTACTCTTTGTTCACCGCTTTGCAGTCGACCCGACGCTTCCCTAGAATGCGAGAGAGATCGCTAATAGTGAGAAGTGGGTTCCCGGCGGTATTCTTTCCAGTAGCAAACGAAAAGAGTTCTTCGATGAAAGGCGGATGGGTCACCCCTTGGTTAGGCTGCAGCACTGTGTCGAGTCCTAATTGATGCGGAGGGGGTAAGCAATCACATTGGCCGAGTAACGGAGAAGTTATGACTTACGAGTCAGCGAAGCGTCGTGTTCAATCCCGTTATGCAAGCTAATTTCCTCCAAATCAAATGTATCTCGGTTATAGCTTTTGTTCAGCATGCGGGCAGCGAAGTGTGTTAGAGCAGAGGACAGTGTAGAGCTAAAGTTAAACGTCGCATTAATATGTTCGGGAACTTCAGTGAACTTGATGCCTCTCCCACTTCGTGGAAGAATACCTAAACGTGTCCGGGGAACGAAAACCGCAATGAGTGGTGAGTTAAATGGCGCGGCGGTCGTCGCAACGTGTAGACATACCATGATTGGCCATTGCGTTCAAGCCAGGGCAGGCAGATCGACTGTTGCCTTCTTTCGGAGCCCTATACTCTGGCCAATATCCTCCGTAGCCTGGACGACCCTCGGGTGTAATGCTTCCGACAGGGCGGCTACGCCGAACGAGGTTTCCTAATGTCAGAAGGAGATCCCAAATCAGAATGCTCGCAATGTAGAAAACACCGGAGATAAAAGTGAAGATGGAAGTAAGAAACTGCATTCTGCAGTATGGAGCCCTGTTCAGACTTTGGGGGCAAATCACTCCAGAATTGAACGGCCGAGACCATTGATAAAGGCATGGAACGGGACAGGCAGTGTCACGGCAGGACCTAACCTATTCGATTCACCCTATGTAACGAGGACCTGAGGTATGTACCTGGCCAAATTCCGTGCTTCCCGGGGGACCTTGAACCCAAAACCAGCCTCGAGTCGGTGTCGGTGTCGGTGTCTGTGGCCACGGCTTGGCTCAGCTCGTGCTTCCACTTCTTCCGCTGCCTGTTTCTTGTGCAGCTTGGCTAACATTGACTCACCATGACGGTGCTAGTAATGTGCTAGGCCTGGCCTGGCCTGAAAGCCCTGGCTTGGGCCTCCGGCCGCCCCCCATTATGCCAGGCCAGGCCCATAGTAGGGCCCGGGTCAGCGCTCAGCACTCAGAGCCAAAATTTGTAGCAAATGGTAGATACCTCTGATCTCGCTGTCCTCGTCAGCGACAACATGCGACGTTGCGTTGTTCGCCATCGCAAACCATGGCAGGTGATACGCCGGGTCGTTAGGTTAGAAGAGAATTAACTTGCCATGGTCACTGTTCAAGCTTCACGACGAATGAGGCATGCGGATGGCTGGCGTTGCCAGCATGTCTTCACCGCCCCCTTGACGTGGGCGTAGTTGGCCGTGTAAGACAATCCTGATAAGTTCGCAATTGATCCAAAAAAAATGTTTGCCTTTGTGTATCCAAGGGCCATCGCGACACGAGTGAACTTACCTTTGTGTCCCCTTCTTGGGCTCCAGCTCGCTCTCGTCGTCTGTTTCTTCTAGTATCTGCCGACTCGGACTCAGTGCCTGAGGTGGCATCGCGCCTTTCTCGTCCTCTCAGTACCCATCCCAGGCAAGCGACGATATATTCACCTGATCTCACACACATCACCACCGGATCCCCGTGCGGTTGACGGTACCACCCATCAGAATTTCTGAGCGCGCCCAATGCGCACAACAACTCGATGGATCGCTTGCAGACTTGACAAACGTCTGCCGCAGGCGTGGGAAGATGTGCCAGTTCGGCATCCTGTCCACTGGCAATCCAGCGAGCGCAGACAGGATCGTGAGGGGTGCACGAGGGAACGAGCAAGACAGCTTTGTGTCGGTCGTTGTCACACGTCGTTCGCATCTCTGCCGTGCACGGCAAGGTGGGTAACAAGGTCAGGGAAATTTATGTCGAATTGATACAGGATGCGTCTCGTGCCAGTGGCGGTGGGGCACATGAAGGTGATTTCCATTGACTGATATCAATCCCATACATTTAATATCCGCGCAAATCATTGCATACAAGTACATATTAGTAAATCTCACCTTGTCCTTGTTGGCGAATCCACAATCACTCAAGAGTGAGGTTGGTTTCTTTACCATGTCGATACGGTTGTCTTACACCTTCATTAGCGCCTGTCTCGTCTCTGGGTTCCTCTGTCGACGCTACTATCGTCTTTCACCATCCTCCAAGGGTGCTGATGGACGCGGACGGCCCTACAAGACGCTGTTCGCAAAAGAGCAGCCTGGGATTCCGCTTTGAGTGAAGGATGCGCAGGAGGTCCTGAAGATGGATGGCGGCGGACGAGCAGCAAAGCTTGGTAGGCATATTCTGAGTTGGTCCGGTCGTGCACGCCCGAACTTCGTGAGCGATAAGCATGCAGGGCCCCTTACGCGGACGTTGTGACTCGGGGTGTGGTCATAAAGGTTGCGTGTGCTGTACTTTCTCAATCATTACTTCTCGCTCAGTAGTCGGTCAGATAGATGTCAGCGTTGTGCAGAGCATCGAGTCAAGACAGGGGGACTACATGCTACTTGGCTACCGGTATGTCCATGGAAATCGTAATCATTCATCAGATGAAGATGTGCACACCTACACACATATCTGTTGTAGTCACTGCGAACCTCACGTGCTTCCGTGCCGTCAGCGTCGCAATGTCGTTTCAGGCCTGATGCGTTAGCCAGTAAAAGCGACCCCATCATTTTTGTGCGTAGATTCTACCAGTGGATTGAGCGAATCTTATATGGAATTATCATACATGGTCAACAACCTACCCTCACCATATCAAACAAACTAGAGCCGGTGTCCATCAGGAGAAAGTGCAGTGTAGCTTGTCTGCATCGTTTGCACTGAGACCAGATACCCCTTTATCTCTATCACAACAAAGGATGGTACGGGCGTTTCACCTTCGTGATCAGCACTGCCAAATGTCACAGTACTACGCACCTTTCAGAGGGAACATCGATTAGCCTTGATGGGTGAATACAATTCAGAGTGTCAAGATGATTGAACTGGACCGACATAATCATCGGTATGTACATTGTCTCATCATCCTTGTCGAGGATGTCGACATTCCTCATGTCCTCCGTTATACCTCGGCTGAGAGACGACATGGACCCATCCACAAGCGAATCAGCCTGGCTCGGCCCAGACACCAAGTCATGAAGAGGTCGAGGCTGCGAGCAATCGGCTAAGAACCGTTGGATGGTATAGATGATCACCTCCGCAGCTGGTCGTTCCTCTACGGGTGACCAACACCGCTGAATCAAATCCCAATGTAAATCATCAATCGCCCCAGACGCCGGGCGACCCGGCTTGTGACCTTTCGCCAAGCGTAATACGACCGCAACATCTTCCCGAACATCTGACCATGGTTTTCCGGACCTACAGGAACGTTAGCGTGGAATTGGTGCTTGTGTCCGGTGAACTTTCCTGGAGGGCAACAGAACCAAAAGAGTATACATCACTCCTCGTCGTCCGGATGAACGGCTCGTTCGATTCGATTTGTTCTGGTGCGATCCAGCGCAAAGCACCTGGCCGTACGGTGGACCTCTGGAGGTAGGCCAGTGCTTCGGGAATAAGTCCCACCAAAGAGGCGTAGCCGAAACCGGCTAACCGCGCAGTGTAGTCGCTATCGAGAAGCACATTGCTCTGTCGACTGTTCAGACAAGAGTACCAGTGATGCTTTTATTTCAACGCACGCAGTTCAGGTCGCCGTGGACAATTTGAAGAGAATGTACTGTGGGGTGTTACTCGTTTTGAGCGTTTGAGATGATCACAGCGACCCACAATATTGCAGCCCATTGGTAGTATCCAATAGCTATCGCGCGACGTTAGAGGGCGAGAAAGTAGTGAACATTATGTGGACGCACAAACTGGAGTCGGTGTGCCACACCTAGATTGTCGTTATGCTTGGCCAAGAAGTTGTGGAGAGACTCGTTTGGCATCCACAACGACACCAACGACATTGTACCCTGCATCCCAAAGCCATATGCGGTGCCCAGGAAGGGAACGACATTAGCATGGTTGAGTCTTCGCCAGATTCCAAGCTCTCGACGGAGCATCTACAAGGCGGTTTAAATCACATTTGTTGGTTGGGAGGGGAGGAGCCACCTTGATATATTTATTACTCGTCTCTCCATCTATCGTAAGCCTAAATCGGGGGGCCTTCATAGCAACCTAAAGGGAAGTGAGTAACAGCCAACGGCAAGTGATACCCCACGGCCAAACCTCTTTCGGTGCCGAACCATCACTATAGCGACATCGATAGACGTCGCCAAACGCTCCTCCAGCGAAACACTGATCATCGGTTTTGGTGATGTAGGGTGTGAGATCTGGGGGAAGGGGGTGATCAGCACTGAAAAAGTCGATTTGAATGAAAAAAAGTACATACATCGGATATCGTACTCCAGACGACTGGAAAAGATATCCTTGAAGTTAGATATTTGGTGCTGTCCGCATTGGTCCACCGCCGCCGAGAGGGTGTAGGTGTAGTATGCAGAAGATATTAGGGGACGGGCACATTCAGATAGCTATCGAGAAGCGTAAGCAAACGGAAAACCGTGTTACAGATGCTTACATCGGCAAAGGAACCAAAGCGGGATACTTGTTCACCAGGATGAACAGGCACGGGAGGGTGCTAGGAGAGGCTGAGAGAAGTGTGTGTAAGATGGTGACTAACATACATCAGGGAAAACTCGGAGTGACTGAAGGAGTGAAGAATAAGTATTGCTGTCACAAGAGTCTGAATTGAGCAACTACCTGATTCTCGGTGGAACCCAAGTAAGGTACCTGCCACAAATATACATATCTTTCCACAACGTCCTGCTGATGCCACGAATTCACCAGAGGGAGAGAAACAAAGCGCGGAAACGGTTGTATCATGCTGTAGATGCTTCCCAACGGAGTTGCCAGAAATCGCGTCCCAGAAACGAACGGTGTTGTCCCAGGACGCCGCAAGGACCGACCCGTCTGGGGAAAGAGAGAGGCAGAGTATAGCGCCGGTGTGACCCGTCCATGGTGTTGTCCAATTGGTTCTCCTGTATCGGAATTTCCAACAACGAATGGTTTTGTCGTCCGAGGCGGAGGAGAGCCTGCTGCCATCACGTGACCACAGAACACAACGGATGAAATCTTCATGAATCATGACCTTTCAACGGACCCAGGACGACTTTGCCACTCTCGACGCCATACACGCGGATGTTGTAATCTGTGCCACATGCGAGTTTGTAGCCGTCAGGCGAGAAAAAGTGGACAAAACAGCACCGTCGGCACGGATGGCACGATTGACCTGTCTTCCTTCCATGGTGTACATGGTCACGGTCGTCCCGTCAGAAACCAGAACGCGTCGACCGCCCGGCGCTATGGCGACTTCGGGGTACTTCCATGGGTGAGTCCATTCTTGAACACGTTCGTGTGACTCGGCGTCCCACACATTGATGCTCCCTTCTACATCACTGCTGACGATCTTTGTGCCATCTCTGGTCACAGCAAGACTCCATACCGTACTCTTGTGCTGTATCGATAGCCCTTCTTACCCCCCGTTTTCCAAACTCCAGACCCTCACGGTCCTGTCATCAGAGCCGGTGACGACTCGTTTGTCAGGGAGGTACGCCAATGTTCTGACATTGGTAGTATCATGCACCGAGACCACCCGATGTGGCTGGGGACCATCGTTGTCAGACTGTGGTGGTGTGGCACTCGACATGACGATACTATGGCAGGTAGCGGGCTTTAGAGAAGATATTAATATTGATGGAGGGAAAACGCTCGATACATCAGAAGCTGCTACAGCTCATACCCCATCAGGTAGAGGCGAGCCAATAATGCTCTCATGGCGATGGGGTGGCCTTCCTGAGCGTCCAACGTTCCAACCCCGAGGACATAGTGTTATCGCACTGCGTTGTGTCCTCGTTACTACATGGTGGTGATTGGTGCAGGGGACGTTTTGTCGTCGCTTGTGATGATTACGAGCGATGGTATCAAAGTCCCCTGGGCAGCGCGGAATTGACTCGAGTAGTGGTGCCCAGTGAGAAAGGCTGGTTATGATGGCAGGGTCCGTGCTAAATTCCTCTGTCAAGACGCAACGCAAGGTTTCAATTTGATCGAGTGGTAATGTTACAAACAGACTAGATATGGACCAGAGGGATCCCAAGACAAAACAGTAAGCATGTACATAGATTATGCGTCAATCACACAAAGAAAAAACAAGCGCAGCATACAAGATCATCGTCGGGCGTGAATGAAGCACCCGTTATCAATCGCACAATACATCCCCACCCCCATCATTTCAAGCAGGTTACTGGACAGCCTTGCTCGCAGCGCTGACGGCCTGCTTCGCATCGACGGTCCAGTCAGCCTCTCGGACGCCCAACTCCACTCTGATGGAAGTCAAGTTGTGGGTGAAAATACTAATCCCGTAGGCCTTGCGAACCCGGGATTCCCAGCCCTGAGGGAGCCGTTCCTCCAGTAAGACCGCCCGCAGATCGTCCACCCGACCACCAAAAATAGTCCACAACATCGACGAGCTGTGAATGTCGGTTTGTCAGAGAGCAGGGAGTAGATCATGACAGACGACACACTTGGCACTACTGAAGAGTTTATGGAAGAGTCCGAGGCTGTACTCTTTGTTGACCGCTTTGCAATCGACTCGACGCTTCCCCAAAATGTGAGAGAGATCGTTGATAGTGAGAAGTGGGTTCCCGGCGGTATTCTTTCCAGTAGCAAACGAAAAGAGTTCTTCGATGAAAGGCGGATTGGTCACCCCTTGGTTAGGCTGCAGCGCTGTGTCGAGTCCTAATCGATGTGGGGGGGTAAGCGATCACATTGGCCGAGTAACGGAGACGTTATGACTTACGGGTCAGCGACGCATCGTGTTCAATCCCGTTATGCACGCTAACCTCCTCTAAATCGAACGTATCCCCGTTATAGCGTTTGTTCAGCATCTGGGCAGTGAAGTGGGTTATAGCAGAGGAAAGTGTAGAGCTAAAGTTGAACGTCGCGCTAATATGTTCGGGAACTTCAGTGAACTTGATACCTTTCCCATTGCGTGGAAGAATTCCTGAAAGCATTGGAGCGAACGAAACCCGCAACGAGTGAGGAGTTAGATAACACGGCAGTCGTTGCAAAATACAGACATACCATGGTTGGCCATTGCGTTCAAGCCAGGGCAGGCAGATCGACTGTCGCCTTCTTTTGGAGCCGTATACTCAGGCCAATATCCTCTGTAGCCTGGGCGACCCTCAGGTGTAACTCTTCCGACAGGACGGCTGGGCCGAACAAGGTTTCCTACTGTCAGAAGGAGATCCCATATCAAGGTACTCGCAATGTAGAAAACATTGGAGACGAAAGTGGGGATGGAAGTAAGAAACCTCATTCCGCAGCGTGAAGCCCTGTCCAGACTTTATGGATAGGGGAGACAAATCGCACCAGAGTTGAACGACCGAGGCCATTCTGATAAGGAACTAGCATGTGAACGACGAAGCTCGGTGATTCAGTCGGATGAAACTGATAGGAAGTTGCCACACCATCATCGATATGTATGCCCTCGGTTTGGCAATTCCGGTGTTGATTGTGGTCCAGGAATATCACACAGCGTTCCGGTCCCCGTTAATCTGGGTGTGATCAGCAGACTGGGCAGTGCGTACGGCTATGAAAGGAAGTCGAAACTTGATTATAAAAACCTCGAGTATACTGCCAGACCAGTGTGCCGTCCCTATCGGACGAGCACATGCAACGCATCCGCACTCCCCTGCCAACATCTGCCCCGGATCTTGGCGATCCTGGCACACGGAACTGGCCGGGCTGACGTTCTTTCCGGGTACAGACGCGCTCATAGACCACCCCAATCTCCGGCGGCGGCGGCGTTAACAATACTGTAATATTGAGGTTTCCAGAATAAGATGCGTTCGGAAGCTCTCAACGTTCCACGTTTAACCTCCGTTCCCGCTCAAGCCCGTCGTCTCACTTCTGGCGAGTCAGGGACAACTTGGGACAAGAACAGGGAGAGAGTGGCACGGAGAAGGTGTTGGAGTTGGATAAGTTTGGACGCCAGATGATGTGTCTAGACAGTTGCAGACGGCTTTAGCCTTTCACCGCGACGAGCCGTGGTAAGTTTATGTAAAGTTAGCACAGCTTTGAGTATTCTCAGACCTCCACCAAGTCTCCCCACGAGCACACACCTGTGCAAACATGCCGACCCTATAGACCACCATCATGTCAAGTCTCACACCACAACAATTTAACAACGATGGCCCTCAGCCACATCTGGTAATCTCGGTGCATGGTAGCTCGATCAGGAGACTCGCGTTTCTCCCCGACGGACGACGAGTTGTCACTGGCTCTAATGATAGAACCGCGAGGGTCTGGAATTTGGAAACCGGGGAGCAAGAAGGAACATCAATCGAGTACGAGAACGAAATATGCAGGCTCGCTGTTACCCGGAGTCGCGCAGAGAACCCGAAGATTATCAGCGCTGAGTGGGAAGGGCGCATCAATGTATAGGATGTCGAATCGCGCAAACTCGTCAACGGATGGACTCACCCAGGCAATTGTTCCACCCTCGCCATCTCGTCGGATGATCGACTCGTTGCGGTTGGTGGTGGGACTGCCATTGGTATTTACACCATGGAAGGGAAACAGGTCAACCGCTCCATCGAGGTCCGCAACAAAGTTTGGAGCATGTCATTTTCTCCCGACAGTCGCAGGCTCGCGTGTGGTACTGGGGACAACAACATCCACGTGTATGACATCTGGAGTAGTGCACCCATCCTTGTTTCGTTGAGTGGCCACAAATATTGGATCAATTGTGTACTATGGTCATCCGATGGCAGCAGACTTTTCTCTTCCTCGAGCGACGGAACGATTCGCTGTTGGAACGCATATACGGGGAAATCAATCGGATATCCATGGTCAGATCACACCAGCTCCGTATACTCCCTCTCCCTTTCTCCAGATGGATCCATTCTTGCAAGCGCGTCCCAGGATGAAACTGTTCGCTTCTGGGATACAACGTCTTGCAAATCCGTCGGACAACGTCTACAACACGATGAGGTTGTATTTGGGGTCTATTTCTCCCCGTCAGGTGAATTCATTGCATCACGAGGATTGTATGGAAAGATATATCTGTGGCGATCCACCTCTGGCGAGATGGAACGACAGTGTCGACTGTCCAACCTTGTGTATGTCACTTCGCTACACTGCATTACGATCACCTGATATCGTTGCTTGTTTCAAATCTACTTCTGTTAACAGTGATTTTCCGCCACCACCAAATCTCACATCCCATATCGTCAAGACTAACAATCAGTACCAAGCTGGAGGAAGTTTCGGTGATGTTTATCGATGCCGTTACATCGGCGATTCGGTACTAAAGGAGGTTTGAGTGTAGTATATGGCTTATTGTTGCCCATTTACCTCTCCCTCAGGTTGCGGTGAAGGCCCTTCGATTTAATTTCACTAACAATGAATCTGTCAAGGTAACCACATCTGTTGTGGCCAAAAATATGATGTAAATTACCTTCTAGATGCTCCGTTGAGAGCTCGGAATTTGGAGGAGACTAAACCATGCTAATATCGTTCCATTCCTGGGTATTGCATACGGGTTTGGGATGGCTGGTTCGACATCACTGGTATCCTTGTGGATGCCCAATGGATCTCTTCACAGTGTCTTAGAAAAGCATGACGACCAGCTAAGCGTGGGTGATCGACTCCAGTTTGTGTGTTCATTCATCTCCACTGTTTTCTCGTCTCCTAACCCCGCACGACAGCTGCTTGATATCGCTAATGGACTGCACTACTGTGGGTTGCTGTTATGATTATGATTTTCGAGGGTTAGCAGAAATGACACTTTGTAGTGCATTCAAGTTCTTTTCCAGTCGTCCACGGCGACCTGAATTGCGAGCGTCAGGGTAAAAAAGTTTGCATCGTTGTTGTCTGAACATCAGACAGAACAACGTGCTTCTCGATGCAGACTGCACTGCTCGCTTGACTGATTTTGGCTATGCCTCCTTGGTGGGAAATATTCCCGAAGCATTTGCTTACCTCCAAAGGTCTACCACACGGCCAGGTGCTTTGTGCTGGATTGCACCAGAACAAATCGAATCAGACGAGCCATCCATCCGGACAACCAAGAGTGATATACTGTATACTCTTTCGGTTCTGTCGCCCTCCAGGAAAGCTCGTTGGACACAAATATCAATCATACACTAACATTCCTGTAGGTGCTGTCCGGAAAACAGCCATGGTCAGAAGCTCGGGAAGAGGCTGCCGTTGTATTACGCTTGGCGAATAGCCACAAGCCAGGTCGCCCGGAGTCTCGAAAGATCGATGACTTGCATTGGGATTTCATTCAACGTTGCTGGTCATCCAGAGATGAACGACCAGCTGCAGAGACGATAAGGCCCATCATTCAGGGATTCTTGGGATTTTACCCACCTCCCCGATTTCTCTGCGACTTGTTGGCATCACAGTCAAGTCACGCTAGTCCTCTTGTGAACGGGCCATCATCGTTTCCCAGCCAAGCTGCCATGGAGGGTTCAAGTGAGACTGTCGACATCTTTGATGAAGACGATCAGAACAGGTGCGTCGCGATAATTATCTTGATTCAATTCCTTCATACTGACGCCTCGCGATTTTGGCCTACCATTGCGGTCACACCCTGCTCCCCCTGGCAGGCGAGTATTTCTACGTATATGCGGTGAAGTTTTGAGTCATGCTAAACACAGACGTCGGATAACCATATCATCGCATCAACCTAGCCCAAGCAGCACGATCTCGATATGCGATGCGCCAGCCTTTCCTGCATTACACTCACGTTCGTCATCGACCGGTAAATCGAATGTCATCTTCCGAACGTGCTGCCTGCTTACCGGCGGTGACTCCTAGCACCTCCGTATTCCGAGTTCTCTGGCCGCACGCACGCGGGTACATCCAGGCTGCCCAGCACTATGGAAGAGGTGTATGCAGAGAACCCCCAGAAGAGGCCACGGCGCATGTAGGATGCACTGGGTGCACTGTGTATGATCGATTCGACAAGCGACCAATACACAAGGGACCCACTTTTACACACGTGAGGGAACGTGGGTGTGATGATCTGTTTCGACTATGATGCCCAGTGAAAACTGGGTATGGCCCGGTAGGGCCATAAATGACCACATATCATGGCGGGGACTTTTGTACCGTCAGATATCAGATTTTATTGTACGTGTTGTGTAATTGTAGTGCAATCCAATTGCAATCATGCAATGCATGCCATCAACACATTCACTGTGGGGAGTAAATACCATGGTGGCAAGTGACTGATTCACTGCCAACCGGCGTTGCTTTCAACAGAAATTGATGAAGTCCTCTTCTGATCGGTGACAAGAATTTTCACTAATTGCCATTTTTCGCTACTGGAGATTGTGGAATACTTTAGTAGTCACTATAATATTAGCAATTAGCTAGTTACCTGTGGAATACTTTAGTAGTCATTAAAGTATCCTGGTACAGTATGAAATCCTAAGTGGGGTATGCTTATATAAGCTACCTGATATGTAATCAACAATTCCAACAGAGATTGGTGACATTTCTGCTGCTGTTTGATGTATGTGCCGCTGTAAAATTGACTGTCCTACACTGTTATGAAGTATAGTATCTTATTGAGATCTCGCCCCCTCCCTGCCAATTTCCTCAGGGACTGGTGATCACGACTGCCCAAATGTACACTGCCTTTGAACAATTGTAACACATTAGACTCATGAATCTACATGGAATTATGATAGCGTGCATGTGCACAAATAACAGAAGCACTACTCTGAAACAACTGGAAGAATGCAACAAAATGAGCCAGGTCTGGAATGAGGATCTGAGTGAGCTGAAAAGTACGTCCATTCTATGTATCTGGTTGTGCTTTTGAGTCCATCTGAGTCTGATGTTCCTTGTTTTCAACCTGGGGTTAGCACGGTTAGCATGGTTGCATGTTACATTCATTAGTACTAGTAGCAAACTTTCACATTTCCTTTACCATGATTAGCGAGTATCCATTCTATGTTTCTGGTTGGGCTTTCAAGCATGCTCAGGTCTGATGTTCCTTGTTTTTGACCTGTGGTTAGTAAGGTTCAAGTTGGTTAGTATTGTTGCACGCTACAGTATGTTCATTAGTGTTACGAATCGTTACACTGCATCGTCACATTTCTTTCCTTTACTTAACATTCACTACTGATCACTACTACTGATCACTACGTTCTCTTATCAGACGATTAGATTCCTTATCTTATCTTATCACGTGACCATGGTAACCCTTCTTTACTTCACATTCTTTACTTACCTTCATCACACATCTAGACCTTATGGTCCGACTTCCGTTCTAGACCAACACATGGTAACCGCATTCCTTTAATTACCGTTGGTCCAGATCCTTTCCTGCAGTCCATGATGTCATCCCCTTCTCACCTTACTCATCATGTTCCCACATGACATCATACCCTATGCCCTTTTACTATATGTAGCATACTTGTACTTGTTTGTATCATGGTCCATGCACCTAGCACACTTGTATAAATACTGGACCCTCTAGACGAACTCTCCCCAGTTCGTTTATTGGTGTCTACGTTTGCCAATAGCTCAAGTGCTAAGCAAGTCACTTAACGTCCTCACAAGGCATCTGTTGCTGGTTACGAAACCCAGAGCGGATTACGGGATCTTGTACGTGATATCCACTACATCCTCTGCACGTCTACGCTTTCAAGTGATTATCCTACCTTTATTCCCTACAAGTCTTACCTTCTGGTTGTTGTTCATTCAGCCAACGTTGTATCTGCTAAGCGATCCCACATTTGCTTCAGTTAGCAACAAAATTTCACGTTTCTTTTACCACACTTAGCTTTCTGTTGCTTAGCTTGCTTGTTTGTTGTATC
>JBBPQE010000626.1:0-14960 GCA_038092335.1 Boletus vinaceobasis
TGACATTCCCGGTGCGGGTACCCTCAAATGCCGTGACTGGCAATACTTCAATGACCAAGGTCTCTATGTCTTTGACTGTATCGTCGTGCTCTTCGACAATCGCTTCACGATGACGGATATCACGATCCTCGTCAATGCGAGACGGTTCAACATTCCTACATACATCGTTCGGTCGAAAGCCGACCAACACATCCGGAACATCATGATGGAGATGGGATACGACAGCGAGGGAGATGACGACGAAGACATCGAGCGTCGTAACAAGTTGTACAAGGTCGCGCGCAAGCAGTTCATCGAGAAGACGCGAAAGAACGTTGAAGCGAACTTGGAAGATGCAAATCTCCCGAACCAGCGGGTGTACATCGTCTCCCACACCACGCTGTTGAACATCGTCCTGAATAAGATGCCGAAGAAGACGATCGATGAAGTGGACTTGATCAACGACCTAGTCAACGAGGCTCACACAAGGCGGGTGTCTCGGCCTGACGAGATGCAGAAATTTTGATTACGGGTCGCGGAGGAGACGACTTTTATAGCGTTTGAGCTCGACAACACTTTGCGTTCGATCTAGTAAGTGGGGTGGCGAAATGTACGGCGTCTTGAAAGAAATCACAATACTTATTCCCGACATGATCTGGTGCGGCGAGAATCAGTGCGGAAGTAGCTGCAGTGACCGGAAGCCGCACAGAGGCCCGGGTAGTCTGGGACCCAGCCCGTCCGACAAGAGAGGTTGCGCAAGGCAAACCGTCGTGTGTTCATCCCCTTCTTACTTCGACCGAACGCGATTTCCATCACGATTTTGCCGCTGAAACGTCTTCAACTGACTCAGGTAAGAGTAGGAGGAAGTGAACATCAGTGGAATACATCCAATGACCCCACCGGACTTTGGGAGGTAATCACAAGATTCTCTCCCTCGAAAGGAGTCTCATGATCGAGTGAAAGTCCATTCGATGAGGGAATTACCAATGAGGTGTAGTTCAAGCCTCAGACCTAGAAAATGAGTCGGCTCACGTTGAATTTACAGTACACTTGCTCATAATGCATCCACTACTTATGCATAAATCTCATGTTGCATGGACTTTTGGGCAACTTCATGGTGGAATGCAGGGGAAACAGCACTTTTTTGCATAATCACTAATGCATAGCGTCCAGATCAACAATATGCGGTATGAGATGCACTTTTGGCGGAGGTGAAGTCAACTGTCAGCCGAGCAGGTCTGAACTGGCAGCCAAAAAATGATGGAGGGTAGCTGGAAAATGGACAACAACCAGATTAAAATGTAGGACAGCCAAAACATGAATGTGCTATCTCCATCTACAGATCTCTCTACTAAGTTGAATGTAAGAACAAAACTGGCCTCTCAAAGATTTGCCTTGAAATACCATGCCCACCGAGCTACCAACTCACAAACATAGCCCAAACCTACACCATACAATCGGACGCAGCCACAAGCGGGTTCAGATGGCATTCAGTGGAATGTTACCACTTCAGCAAAACCGATCAAATCCAAAAAGCATGAAAATCCGTGGTGAAATGCATTGGGGGTAGCTGCAGAATGTGAAGCAGACGGAGGCAGTAGGTACACCGTAGATGTCACATGTGTCACACTAGGTCACGCTTTGGTGCCGCATAAATCTCATATTGCATCTCCAAAATACCGGCGCAACTCGTATGCTTTATGAGCAAGTGTACTGTTTTTACACGTCGTGATCTAGTACTCGCGGCCTGTATACTCGGGTAGAAGAATAAATAATAGATAAATGAGTGCATAGATGACCGCATGAAGTTGGGAGCGGGGGAAACGAGGGAAACAAAAATGATAATGATACACGATCACAATGCATCGACGCGCAGATACTCGCTGTACCCATTATACGCCGCCCGTGCGTCCCCATACAGCAACTCTAACAAATCCTTCTCCTGCTGGGTAAATCCGTCCACATCGCCGACTTTGTTGTCGAGCAAGTAGGACTGGGTATCGCGGTGACCCAACTGCGCCAAGACCGTCGCCTTCCATTCTTTCCATACCCTGGTGTCGTTGGGGAGTAACTCGTTGAGGAGTCGCGCGGGGTCTTGCGGCTGCAACACCAAAAGGGTGAACACCACTGCGGCCGTGTGCGTGCCCAACGTATACTTGGTCAACGGCGGCTGCTCGAGTACCCTCTCGACCAAGAGCTTCTGGTGGATTCCCTCCTTATCCAACGAGGAAAGCCAAGCGTTGTAAAGTGCGGAGACGCCAAGCGAGGTGAGGAACATGAGTTGACCGAACAACGATGCTTGGGGGATAAGGAGCAGCTGGGTGATACATTGGACGAAGAAGAGGAGGGAGCACCACCGGATGAGATTGTAATGGCCCTCGCCCGCGAATCGGAGGGAGAACCTGCCGCGGGTGATAGAATTCACGGCGCCTTCGGTGCCTTTCAGCAGGACGATGTCCTTGTCTGAGCTGAGGATTCCGTCACCAGCAGGTGAGCCTTTGGCAGGTTCGGGATGGGTGAACACAAAGTCTGCCGAGCCAAGGACAAGGCAGGACAAACCACTCGCGATAATGCCAACGAGGATCAACAAGGATGCATACCAGTCCTCGCAAACAGCACAAAGCACACAAGTACCCACGCTAGTCACGATAGGAACGCTGGCAAAGAGGAGGGTGGAGGCATTGCTGTGTGCGGGGCGCATCTCGGAGGCCGGGGCCTGACCAAGCTCAGCAATGGTAATTCCAATCGGCTGCGTCTTCCTCCCCGGAACCACTTTCCCTTCCGAATTCCAAGCCGCGCATTCCTTCATGAAGAGCGCAGCCAAATGGCCCGTCTCCTCGATGGTAGTTCCCGAGTGTGCAGCTCGGAACTTGGGTCCCTTGCAACTGTCCAGTTCGAACAATGCGGTGGGATCTGTGTGGACACGTTTGGAGGAGAGGAACTTTGGGGAGAGGTTGCCACTGAAAATGCTACGGAAGGACACGGATTTCGCGAACGAGCGGAATCGCTGGGCAATTTGGAAGGAACCAGGGGTATTGTACCAACCCAACCAACGCCTGCCCCCGTAGAGGTGAACTGTAGCCATAGCGGACACAGCATCGTCTCCTCCCATCAAGCCAATTACACCAGACATGTTGAGTGAAAAGCGAGGTGGCTTGTCGAATAGGGGTAAAGACACGAGGGTGGAAAGGCTGTTGGACATGCTGGAAACATCAACCTGAGGGGTGTACATGTCTGCAGCCTGGTGGTCGATTGAACGTGTGATAGTAAAGTCACTGAATAAGTGGTGAGTGGCTCCGATATCGGATGAGTTCGGAGTGACTTGAAGAACAGTCTGAAAAAAAAAAAAAAAGACACGCTGACGGGCCCGAGATCTTATACCATTCGCTCCGAGGCAATGCAAGCCAATAGATTCAGAGAATGCCAGGTTGGAGCCTGGGATGGTCAATTCAAGGTCTCCGGAAGCCACTGCCATGATGACATTCAAGTTGCCGTTTACAGTAGAGGGGTAACATAAGTAGAGCAAAGAGTCCTAATCAGTAATCTAATTAAAGCCCCTACTGCCATCGCCTCGTTCGATGTAGTAGCTTGGTCAACTTCGACACCTTCCAGAGGGACCAGTAAATAAGTACTTCCAGCAGTGCCAGTGTATACTTGGGAACTCCAAAATCAGTCCTAGATATGCAGCTTGCCACGCGGGCAGATCACCATGCTGTGTCTCGTTCCAATGATGCCAGCCATAACAGCAAGCAAGCATACCAGTATTGGCTGGCGTCCTAGGTACATAATGATATCCTCCATGGCGATGGAGCGTGGCAATGGAGACGGAGCTGTTAATCAACCGATGATAGTCTGTACTACAGCATCTTTCTATGAAGAATTCGGAGTCGGCTATGTTGGCAGGCGCGATGTGGATCCCCGGGCGCACGGCTCCTGTACCATGTTGGGGTTGTACGCAGTACCACCAGACTATCGTCTGTCACCCCCACATTGCACAGACCCATGCTCCCCAAGCTCTAGGGCGACTATTATACTGTACATAATGCTGCTGAATTGTCTGTATCCTGTCCGATCGTTGTACTCTATGAACATATGCTCACCCATCTCCCCATCCTCACATTCGCACGTCCGTTGGGTTGACCAACGACGACGAATAATAACCTGACCGTACCTCCAACCCCCAACCACCGTCACAAGAACGGCACGTTCTGCATCTCACCCGTCGCCAGGAAATCCTCGTCGAATGCCTCTTCCGCAGCCTCCTCCTCGTTCTCGCCATCGTACATATACCCCCCCTCCTCCCTCTCCTCCCCCCCTTCGTTCTCCTCCCCCTCGTTCTCCTCCAACCCGAAATGCATGTCGTCCAATGACCCAGGCATGCTCGACATACTTGTACTCCGTGGCCGCATTCGCTTCTTCAACTCCCCGTCCTCCCCGATATCACCCTCATCCTCAGAATCCAGATACGTCGAGGACGCCGATCCCGACGACCGCGAAGGAAAGGTTCCACTCCCACTCCCGCTTCCATCGTCGACACCGTACGACGACGTTTGTGTGAGCGCCACCAACCGACTACCCAACCGTTCAAACGACGACATCTGTCGCAAATGACTACTCCGCTGTCCACCGCTATCCGGCCCACCAGGGACCACTTCCCCGGGCGGGAAAGGAGGCTTTGGGAAGATAGGCTGTCTGCTTCCGACGAGACTGAAATTACGTAGACGAGCGAGGGCGCTTTGGGAGGACGTGTCCGAGCGGGCGCTCAGCGCCGGGGAAGGCGGGGCCAAATCCGGCAAAGGGAATTCTTGTACCGGTGGTCGCCAGTAGTTGAAGTCGGTATAATCAGGTGCCCATTTACGATTAATCGGAGGGAACATTTGATCCACGAGGTCGGTCATGTGAATATACCTAAGAAAGGTAGCACGGTGCTATGAGTATGCCATCTCAACCCGGTACATGGGCGGCAGTGGGTTGGAGAGGGCCATCGAACCAGACGACTCACGAAGACTTGTACCCTGCCAACTCCAGGAGCTCCATTTTGACCTCGCCACTCGGGTCAATCGTGAATATCCGTGCACTCGGTACGTTGACACTTCGATATGACAGCGCATCCGTGATCCGGTTTCCAAAGCCCGCATAAAACGGTTTCCGCGGACCTTCGCCAAACAACCTTACAATATCTCGAAGACATGCCATCTTGAACACTTCGGGTTTGCGCATGATGACTTCGCTATCGTACGATTGGTCTCGTGTCAGCGAACAAAGTAGATGAAAGGGCTCACCGATGAAGAGATGCCATCAGTCTGTCCGGACTCATGATGACCGGGCCTTCGGGAAGCTGGTAATCGTCTTGTTTTATTCCTTTCAGGTAGTCCCTCGTCGAGTCCGCCTGACCGATGGCACGAGACGTGAGGTACATGATTTTATACCCATTTCGAGTGATGTCGGTGTACAGCTTCGCCACCCCGAGGTGCGTCCAGTCCCGCCCTATCATCGTGAATATATGTCCAAGACCATCGGATCTATATGTACAATAAACAATCTTCAACGTTCAAAGATTTACAGCGAAGAAGAGGACGCACTTGGTTATCGTTCCGTCGATGTCCGAGACGACGACATGGTCCGTCGAATCCCAAACAAATATGCGTGCTGCGCACCCCGGGACACCGGTTGTAGAGAGCGAGAATGTGATCGTGTTTGCACCGGGTTTCAGATTCAGGGATTTCTGTCAAGCCAATAGGGTGAGGGTGTGCACAATCATATATCATTCAAACTGACGAGCTGATCCGACGATAACCGCAGTGTCTTTGCAAATTTCTTCTCCTTGCTCACCGTCACAGTATCGGAGACAGGTTGCATTATGGGTGATCGACTAACTATGGGTGTGGTCGCTGGGGCCGACGCCGATGGCGGGGGTAATTGAGAGGGTACAAGGACTGGCTTACTGAACTTCTGTAAACGACATGAGCGCAACCCGGTTTAACGATAAGCACAGCTATAAACCTGGTCCAGTGGCATAGTGGCAGCCTCTCTCAAAACTGGTCGTTCCGAAGCGGGAATATCTCGACTTCGACTCCACCACCTTACCCAACTGGACGATGTGGCTTTGCGTGTAGACACCCCAGGGAGTTCCGAATCTGCACGTTTCGGCTCCCCATGCCCGTCTGAAGACGACAGTGGTCCTTGTTCCGTTCGTGAAGGCGGTGATGAAGGTGACGGAGGTGGCGACGGCAATACACCGAGATGATCCTCCCTAGTCGCAGATGCCCACAGTCGCAAAGCATCCATCAACGGCGACCCTTCTTCTCGCGTGATGTACCGCTTGCCAGCCCACCGCATCACGAGTCGTTCTTCTCGAACCAGATTCTCATCCGCCATTAGTCGTGCGTAGTCGACGATCCCCTGCTCGAACGTGCGCGTTAACTCTGCTTCGTCACTATTGCGAAGTGCGTCCCGGGAGGCTACGAGACTGAGCTCAAATTCGACCAAAGCATCATCCATCCAGACTTGTAATTTAGTCGGGTCGTCGTACCGCGCTGTTATGCGTCCATCCGAACCAAATGGCTTCTCATCATTGTACTCACCAGGCTCTTGGTCGACAAGTGGCAAAGGTGGCTCGTCGTCGGGGTCATCGACGCATGGAAGGGGTGATCGGATGGTATGTGGACTCCCCTCCAGTTCTGGTGGAACGCTGCGACTGCGTTTTAGTATGAGCTCGTCCTCATCGACTTCCGGACGCGTGTCATCACTTTTGCCCTTGAATACTGGTGGGGCAAACTGGACCTGAAGTGGAGAAGGTTGGGGAAATGCCCCCCATTCCCAGGAGTATTCCTGCACCTGCATGGAAGTACCACCAGACTCGACCGTTAGGCTATCGCGCTTCGAAGCGAGGTTGTCAGGAGACTCAGAGACTGCACGGCGGGAGGGGAAAGACGTTTGGAGATGAGGTGGCGTGCTCGGCTTCGATGGTGGGAAAGGTATTCGCTGGTCGGTATTCGTACTCGTGGAGGTAACTTGAATCTGCGACTCCGACTGCACAAACTTGCTCTTGTCGGGTACGGGGGAATGATATCCAGCCATGTCGAGGGCCATGTCTTGATCATGCCGCCAAACGTCATTGATCGCGACTTGGTGAATACGTAATAACCGGCTCACCATCAGTGTACTGGACACTTGGGGGTGATACTACGGGTGCCTGAGGAAAATCGACTTCGAGCGGGGGAGTTTGCGGTGCCGAATATGACTGACCCCGTTTGCGGAGAGTCGATACACGGTGGTGCAGTGTCGCATTCAGGTCCAGGAACTCTGGCTCTGGGATTTTTGGGGCACCTGGTGGCACCTCTGGGTTTTTACCCAGAGTGGCGGATGGGATCTCGTCCTGGGGCGCTGTCCTGGTTGCTGCGAGTATTGGACTCGTGACGAGGTCTTCTGGGATGTCCTCGTCTGTCTCGAAGACGAAGAATGCTTCACCGGCATCGCCGATCTTCATGCTGAATGGAGTAGGGTTGCCGTTGACGGAGACGTTTACCTAGTAGAATGGGGCATTCACGACACGGCCCGCTACGACAAGGAGGAGGTTACGCACCTTCTTCTCTGCGGGACGAAGCACCTGCAACTTGCCAAAACGCACATGAAAGGGAGAACACGCGAGAACGATGTCTCCGTCGTCGGTCGGTCTGCGTATGACGATGACATCGATGGCACCGGTGAGCGTCGAGGGATTGATATCCTTATAGTATTGGTATGGCGCGCTGATTGCGGCGCTGACTGCACCGCGCAGGTAGTTCATACGTCGATATGCGTCGCAGTGATGGACGAGGGAAGGATTCGGAGCATGAAGTACTATTGACCCTGCTGCCCCGACGGCTATGACAGCAGTTTTGGGGATACACGTGACTGCGGCTCGGACTCGTCTCCACCGCGTAGGCTAAGTATCTATTTAAAGACGTATTGTTATGGGTCTCGTAGACAAGACATCGTTGACAGATTCGGATCAACTCAATTATGACTAGAACAAAGCATGTGCTAATGGTGGCCAGCAGCGAGATGGTCGTATATGGGTGCAATAGTAGGCTGATGGGGAGTTTCAGAACGTCATCAAGACATTCAACTCCTCGGGACTTACCGGAATATTCCTCTCCCTGGACACACGGTCGTCAAGTGTTCAGTGAGCGAGCAAAACGTGAAATCATGTAATACACACCACTTCGTACCACCTGGCATGGTCGGGGCTGGAGCAACGGCAGTAAGTCTCGGGAACGGGGAACCAAGTAAAAGGTGGGGACTCACGAATATATGGATCGGGGTGTTGCTTGGCCGCCAACTCGGCTTCTGCTTTCTGGAGAATCTCGCCCAATGCCCTCGGATCATGCACATCACTAGAGCGCTGGTTCGTAAGGAAGGATGATGAGGATGCGCTGGACAACTCACCGGTTACGCTCAAACTCTGCTCTGATCATCATGGCCCTTCCGCGCCAGATGTCTCGGCGAACGACCCAGTCTAACTCGTTTTTCAACATGCGCCGGTAGAGCGACTTGACGTAGGACTTGTGCACGACCGAGAACGATGAGGACATTGTGAACGGTAGTAATGAAGAGAGGTTGGACCAAATTCGAGTTGAATTTACACGATAATACCATATATGGGCTAACTGGGTGTCTATTTCTGTAGATAAATTTTTGATCTGCCTTCTGAATCGTCGCCTCCGAGTCGAATCAGTCGATTTTGCCGTGACTCAAAAGTTGGGATCCAGGCCAGGATGGATCCCCACTCGACACACTCACAGTTTAACCAGCGCACGCCCAAGTCAGGGCCATACACACCCACGACAAGATTCATGGAGCAACCCCCAAAAATCACCATCGAAAAATACGCAAAACCGCCAACGCCAGCCAAGTCGACAGGGCACGATGCTGACCATGTGCTGTCGCTTGAACAGCGTCCGATAGCGACGAATTCTCGCGTCAGGCAGGGCGAGAAGTTCAAACGGGACATGTTTATCGCATTCATCAATAGGGCATTGCAGGAAAAACTCAATGTTCGTGTCCTCATGTCCGCATGCCCCCTTTGGCTGATGATCCTGTTTAAAGGGCCAGAGCAAAGACTTTGATGACCTTGTAGACCAATTCAACCCAAGAAAAGTATGCAAAAGTGCGACGTCATCATCCCAACTACGACTATGGATTCTCGCCCTGTCACATGGACTCTCTAGGTTGGAGAAGTGCCACGCATCGTTGGTCGAGGCCATCGTGAACTTGCCATGGACGACGATGGACACCGCTTTCGTAAAGTCGTACACTGTTTTCATTGGGATGCTCCTGAGCGCCAGGCCAGAATACCTTTCCCTCGTCCTCACCAAGATTACCCAGGGCCTGACTTATCGTACGTTATGCCCATCGACACTGGTCGAATCCGACGTGACTTGCTCATATTTGTAGAATCTGGACTGCAAACCCTCAATGCAGGTGGCCCTGAAAGCTCTGCGACTCCATTGACACGCAGTGTCGTATATGACCGCTTGCATCATCTCCTTCGTCACCTCTTGTCCCTCATACCCACCCTTCCCTCGACCTTGCAACCTCTCCTTGTCCGGAGTTTCCCTCATAAGCGGCAATCGCAAGTCGCACAAGTAACGTACATACGCAACCTACTACGTGTCACGGAGTACTGCTCTGAGTTGGCTGATCGAGTACTTGCGCTCATCATCGATCGCGCTCTTCAAATAGACGTGCGTATGGCCTCCGAGTTTCCTTGCATTACTCCGCTGAGGGTTGTCTCAGGTCGAGATTCAAGTAGAGTTGGAAGAACTCGAACAGGATGACACATCGGAGAACGGCGACTTGTTTGAATTTGATCCATTCGATGTTGTCGTTGGTCAGGAAGGTGATGACGAAGAGTCCGATGCTGAAGATGGCGATATCGATTCCGACGTATCGACCAGTGTCTCCTCCGAAGATGACGAGGCGCCTGATCTGCCGTCCAACGTGCGCCACATGCAAGAGATGGTCAACAAACTCGACTGTATTCTTAAACTGATATTCGATCACTTCAATCGATTACACTACGTCACCGAAGCACCCAGCACACCTTCCCCATCCACTGCTTACCCAGGTAGTCTGTTTTCACCACTAGACACTCTTCGACCGCCCTCCCCCGAATCTGGGCGCGCAATGCGTGCTGCCCAATTCCATACCCTCTTGGCTATATTCGACCGGACCATTATCCGGACCTTCAAATCCCGATATACCCAATTCCTCGTCTTTTGGTATTCTTCCCTCGATCCCGAATTCAGCGACCTTTTTCAAGGTCTGCTCGTCGAGAAGGCACTTCTCGGACAAGACGCACCCACCGTGACCCGTGCCGCTGCAGCGAGCTACATCGCCTCCTTTGTCAGCCGTGCCCAGTTCGTCGATCGCGAAAGCGCACGCAGAATGGTGGCTGTCCTGTGCACGTTTTTACAGAGTCACTTGGACGCGTTTGATAGTACTATGCAGGCAGGACAAGAACCGCCAGGTATAGCGCATCACAGTGTGTTTTATGCCATTGCACAAGCCGTGTTCCTTATCTTTTGCTTCCGGTGGAGGGATCTCGAAGAGGAGTTTGATGATGCGGTGGAATATCAGAGGAGGAAGAAGTGGATGAACGAGTTGGACGTCGTGCAACGAGTGATCACCTCCCCTTTAAACCCCTTGAAGGTTAGCTACTCTATCATCCCCATCTCATCTCTCCTTCACTCGCATCTCACGTGCATGTCAGATTTGCTCGCCGAACGTAGTGATGCAATTCGCGCGGGTCGCACGAGCGACCGACTTTGTGTATTGTCACTCCATCATCGAAGTCAACAGACGATCAGAATACAACCCAAATCCTGGATCGCTACCGCTTCTGCCGCGCGTGAGCGGGGAAGAGCTTGTGTCTGCGGAACTGCACACGTTCTTCCCCTTCGATCCGTACAAACTCCCGCGCTCGAGTCCGTATATACAAGGGGTGTATAGAGAGTGGTCGTCCGTGGCGACCGGAAGTGACGAAGAGAGCGATGAAGGAGAGGACGTGGAGGATGCGGACGAGGGCGATGGGGATGAGGAACCCGACGAAGTTGGAATGCATTCTGTCAGTCCAAGCAGTGTCCCCTTGGTCCCTGGTGGACTTCAAATACCCAGGGTCTCTCGCAAGTCCAGTTCCGACGCAGATAGCTTGGGGGAATCATTTGGTGGGATGAGCATCAGTCCCGCACAGCCGAGGTCTGTCATCACGGTTTCGTAGGTGTCCTCATAGGTACTGTGCTCGCAAGTGGGTATGTACGAGCTGGAACGCACTATATGTATAATCCAATATGGAGCACTGTATGCTAGACCAAGGCAGCGGGCGAACGAGGAATTCAATATCATGACCGAACAGTAACAGGAAGGTTTGCAAACTCTGACAGGCCATTCGTAGGATCGTCGGTGGACGAAAACGATCTCGTAGTACGCGAGCGCTCGACGAGGGACGCCCAATCCCAACTCCGCCACTCCTCTTCGGGAGGCGGCGGGGATGCGACGAGCACAAACGTAAACTCCGATAGATCTGATAACTGAATGAAACGGAACGTGTTCTTTCCCGGGCGCATGCATGATGTGACGTCCAGTGGATCCGAATCCTGGGAGGGGTTAACGCGCTCGTTGGATCAACGTGGCATCGCACGCGGTGCCAGGGATCATACCCACAGGCAGAGAGAGACAGGCAGTTGGGGTACTCACCAAGGTATGAGGCAGCCAGGTCTTGCTCCGTTCAGAGTCTGGGTTGACTTGGACAACCAATTTGCCTTTCCTGGGCCAGTGGAACGCATGACGCTGGATGACGCTGTCGATGTCTTGGAGCGACGCGCGCGCGTCAACGGTATTGTCCTTTGTCATGGCACCCACAGGAACCGAACAGAGACGGAGGTGCATCCGCAGTCTGAACGGCCGGCTGGGAGGAACGGTATAGATGAGGCAGCGTGGACCGTTGACAGGAAGACAACACATACCGCTCCCTGGACATGTAGAACATCTCGTCACCCACTTCAATGTCGACATCGGCAATCTCTGCGTATCGTCTTCCGAGTTGCTTAAACCATACACCAGGTTGGGTTGGTAGATGTGAAACAAAGTCGGTGGAGCTTGATGGAGCAGAGTGGGTTGGAGACACCACTTGACTGGGATGCCCTGACTGATCTCCAGTCGATTGTCCTGCAGATACGTTCGGTGTGTCAATCTCTGTCACTGGTTGGCTCGTGGGCATGAGCGTTGGAAACACTTTGACAACTTGGTGGACGACCTCAGTGGCTGACGTTGTACCCAGGGGTTTGTCTTCAACCGTGGGAGAAGTAACTGGCAGAGCGTCGTAGGCCGGCGCTTCGTCCTTGACGCTGTCAGGGCACTTGATCAAGGTGGCCTGGGAAGGCTGCAGCATTGCACGAGGCGCTTTGGGCGGCAATCTCGCACCCATGAAATCAACCAACGTGATATCACTGTCCCTCCTCGACACCTCTGGTACTACAGTGTTCATTGAACTGAAGCGGCTGTGTGTGTTCCGGACCCAAGCATCCACCTCATCAACCCTATCGTGCTTCAGAGATCTGCTCCAACCCTGATTAATAGGTGTCTTTTGTGAAACTAGAGACGAGAGTTGGAGTCTCATCTCTTTCGCTTGCCGAAAGAAGTTCCTGCATTGATCGTCAGAAAGCAACCGAAGGCATTGCTCCGAGTCTAGACGCTTTGCAGGGCCTCTCGCTTGTGCGGAGGAAAGAAGGACAGGAACGAGGTGCTTTCTGCATTCCTCAATTGTAGAGGTAGATGGTGGGGCCATAGTAGTATCACCCAGCAGTGGACTTTGTTGATAAAAATGATCAAGTGTGAGGTTGGCAGACGGTAGGCTGTTCACAGCGGTCTGGGTCGGAGAGTATAACACAGAACTGGAGGGATCTTCCACTCTGACTAGGTGATTCACGGGGAGGTTGTGGGTTTCGAGTGCTAAAGCCGGCTTGTTCCCCTTGATGGCGTGCAATGTAAATACAAGAGGCGTGTCGTGCGCGAGGTGGGGGTAACATACCGAACACGTGTGCACAGGGCCAGAGGGCGATGGCAATTCTGGTGCTGCAGGGGGAGCACCAATCACAGATTCTAAAAATCGTTCAACCTCTCCTGGTTCTGGGGTGTAAAAGTGCGGGGTGGTAGAAAAGGGCAAGTCCGAGTCACTATCCACCCCAAGTTGCGACACGCGTTCCCCATCGATCCGTTCCAAGTCCGTCAGGGCTGATGTTGCCTCATCTTCTGCAGACCCCCCAAGCCTCTCAAGCAATGCTCCAGAAGGTGACGAAGAAGGCAGACTCAAACGACGCAGAAGCTCGCGTTTAGGATAGTCATTATGATTCTGTCGTTTGTGATAGGACTGATGGAGTGGTTTCCCACTCTTGGCTTTGGGCACTTTTTTGTTACCACCCTTGTAACATTTTTTGGATGGGGACGAGGACGCCGATGAGCGGGCGGTCGCCTTCGTTGAGGACATGATGGGCGAAATGATGATCGAGTGCGCTGGGAAAGCGCTTTCAACGCTCACTTGCTTGAGTGCTTGGCACAGCCACTTGGGGATCTATTAGAAATCCGGATTATGCCAATCAACCGTCCGAGTCGAAACCAACAAGATGACCATCACAAGGTCGGGAAAAGTGAGCTTTTCAACCTCCAATGTGCCGACAAGCAGCCTGATCTTATCAGATAGCAGGGATTTGGGAACTCAGTGGCGTCGATCGGATCATTATCGTCAAGGCTGCTGGCGCTAACGCCAACGTGCACTTAATGTCCGTGTTCTGAATGAAGCGCTGGGTCCCCACAGTGGTCTTCGCGCGACACTAGGATCAGACACCCTTGCACCAAAAATACAACAGCTCCCCTTCCACGCAAACCACACCTTTCCACACTCCAATCCCAATCCCGAACCGCCAGCCTTGAAAATGGGTGGAACACTCGGGCCATTGCGAACCTCATTGGCAGCGAGAGCGACAGGCAGAGGAACAACAACGAAGAACGGACGAGGCTGCTCGACAAGCGCAAGAAGCTGTCGAGCAAGCAGCTCCAGAGATTCAGGAACTCGATGGTGCCTCGATCACAGATCGTTGGCTTCGAGGTTGCTGGGGCTAACGACATTGAACGGGCACTCGATGCTCGTCTTATAAATGAACCGCAGGCGAAGCACCTCCCGTGGTCTTCGCGCGCCACCCTTGCACCAGAGTGGTGCAGGAGTTCCCCCTCCATCGCCACGCCTTTCCACACCCCAATCCTCTCCCCTAACCGCCAGCTTTGGAAAATGGGAGGAGGACACTCGAGCCATTGTGAACCTAACCGGCATGCTATCGAACAAGAGCGACGGGCAGCTGAAGAGGCTCGTCGACAGGCAGAGGAGCAGCAACGACGGGCGGAAGAGGCTGCTCGACAAGCACAAGAAGCCGCTGAGCAAGCAGCTCGCGACGCCAAGGATCAGAGGCGAAGGGAGTACAAGGCCCAGCTTGCTGCAAAGAGGGCTGCCCGGGCGGCTCGGGAGGAAGCAGAACGTGTTCGCCGAGAGGCAGAGGCTGCTGCACATGCTGCACGGCTTGCTAGGGAGCAGGCCGAGGCACGAGCTCGCGAGGAGCGTGAGCGTCAGGAGAGAATGAGGAGGGAGTTGGAGGCGGAACGAGAACGAGCCAGACTTGCCGAAAAGGCTGTGAGGAAAGCTGCTATTGCTGCCCGGGAAAAAGAAAATCGTCGTCAGAGAGCTCGGGAGAGACAGATGAAGAGGGCCAGGGAGGAGCAGGCTGCCGCGGAGGAGGCTGCTCGCAAAGCCGCCGAACAGGCTAGGATAGCCAGGGAGGAACGGGAGGCGGTCGAGAGGCAGCTCAAGGAAGGCATCCAGCCTGTCGTCATGCCCACTGCCGACGAGCTCCGAGCTGCAAAGGCCAGGATTCAGTACAAGGATGGAGTCT
>JBBPQE010000627.1:0-14940 GCA_038092335.1 Boletus vinaceobasis
CCAAGTGGGGATGTCGAGCCCGTGCAGCCGCACTTCCCGTAGCATACGGTGAGCCTGCCTGCAAAATCACCGATACATACGGGTGACCCCGAGGCGGGCCCGGGGCATATGAGCCGCGTGAGCAACGGTCGGGCCCGAGGGACATGCATACCTGTGTAGTACGTATAGGCCTGCATTGGGATATTCGGTGTGATCTCGCATAGTACGTACGGGCCCGTATATGGGTACCCGGTGTGATGTCGTGCGGTACGTCTGGGCCCGTGTAAGGGTGCTCGGTGTAATCTCGTATGATACGTACAGGCCCGTGTATGGGTACCCGGTGTGAGCTCGTATGGTACGTCCGGGCCCGTATATGGGTACCCGGCATGATGTCGTACGGTACGTCCGGGCCTGTGGATGGGTACCCGGAATGATGTCGTACGGTACGTACGGGCCCGTGGATGGGTACCCAGCATGATGTCGTATGGTACGTACGGGCCCGTGGATGGGTACCCGGTGTGAGCTCGTATGGTACGTACGGGCCCGTGGATGGGTACCCGGTGTGAGCTCGTATGGTACGTACGGGCCCGTGGATGGGTACCCGGTGTGAGCTCGTATGGTACGTACGGGCCCGTGGATGGGTACCCAGCATGATGTCGTATGGTACGTACGGGCCCGTGGATGGGTACCCGGTGTGAGCTCGTATGGTACGTACGGGCCTGTGGATGGGTACCCGGAATGATGTCGTGTGGTACGTACTCGGTGTGACGTTGTATGGTATGTACGGGACCGGGTTCGGGTACTCGGTGTCATCTGGGCTAATTTTCCAGACATGGTCTACTTTTCCATCATTATGATACCATTATCAAACCTGAGTAAACAACAGTTAAGCATGTACATTAAATTCGTTCCTGCTGAATGTAATCTAGCATATCTAAGAGCCTCAGTTGGGTCCGCAACAACTCTACCCGTCGCTCTGAAGCCACCATGTATGCATTGGCGGCCATGTCGATGCCAGGACCCACCAGTGCGCGGTCACTCGGTCTTGACGACATGCCTTGTTGACGTCCTACAAGCCCGGATATCATACCGGCATCTGTGAGCAACAACATCATTCAGCTCGGATTTCGGCGGTATGCGGCGTTTGCTACTTACCGAATTCGCCCAACCCCGGTATGCTTGCCCGAGATCCGGCCGACTGAGCTCGTTCGGCTTGGTTATTAGACTCAGCTACATATCGTCGGGTGAGATTCATTATACAAGCGGAAATGCACCGAGACTCACTAAGATTTTGGATCATTCGCCGAAGCCGGCCTTGGGTTCGTTGCCTGACCTCCGGGTCCAACAGTTGGGCAACATCTTGAACCGCCGATCCCATCTCGGCACGGGGATTCTGGTTTCGCTCCGGTCTTGGTAGCACTTCCGGGAGGCCGGGCTGAGGCAATCTTGGATTGGGGATGAATGGGGGTGGCAGCTCCCCAAGGATGGGTATTCCGCTATTCTGGGAACCCGTTGGGTACTGCTGAACTGTTGGCAACCGGGGATTCGGGCGAAAAAGAGGCGGAGACGGAATCCGTGCTAACGATGTCGGTTGCTGCGCGACAGAAAATTAGTAGATGAAACAATTATCCTGTGTGAAGCTTTGGGAATGCTTACAGGTATAGGAAGCCGAGGATTTGGCCGAAAGGGAGGCGGGGTCGGGAAGTTCTCGGCAATGGGGGGGCCAGGCAGCCGGGGATTCGGCCGGAATGGGGGTGGGCTGGCCATAGTTGCCGACCTGGGATCCTCGTCCATGGGAGCTGGTGAGGATTGCCATCCTGTCATAGGGATGTCGACAATATCTTTGAAGGGATTAGCTGTATAGGGTGCAAAATAATTGACGGTATTTACCATCTTCGGCCGATGAATGTTCCATTTGGTCGGATTGGGTCGAAACCGAAACCGACCTTCGGTCGCTTGCAACCGAGAATGGGCTGGCTGTTCTTGCGCTGTCAATGTAGCAAAGAGCCCGAGCATGCTGATGACATACCGGGAACATCGAATCGCACTCTTCTTTCCATTCCGGGACAGCAGAACGAGAGAGTAGAATCTGAGGTTGTTGTTTGGAAGGCGCTGCTTGCTGGCGTGGGATAAATAGTCAAAAATAGTTGTGCCGAATCCGTCAATGCCGAGCCGTAGCGTGCGGACTCGGCAGCGGAGTGGAACCGAGCGTACAATGCCGAGATAGCCGAGCTACAAAAGAACCCTGAACCCAATATTACTCGGTCCCCAACTTCAACGTCCATACCACCTCACCAATCGCCAGTCTCGCCACGTTTTATACCATGTTCAACTTCCAAAACATCGTCGATGAGGCTACCGCCGCCATCCAACGCATCCTGGAAACGAAGGTATTTGGCCCGGCCGAGGGCATGGCACGGATCGACGCCTGGCATGAATCGACGCTAGAAATCATGCAACAACTTGTAAGTACATTGTATTTCATGCTGAAATCGGCCATTAACGTTAAACAGGACGTCATCCGAGCGGTCGCACCGAGCGCAGGCTTCATACCGAAGCTTGCGGTTGCTTGCGATATCCAGCTTGCCGGCTATCAAAACGACAGATGGCCGAACTGGTCGGCCATTTTGAAGGAGGATGTTAGCGGACGGCCGGACCATCCATGGCTTCAGATCGGTGAAGAAGTCGCCTCGGCGAAGAAGGCATCCGGGTCCAGAAGCGAGCCCGAGAAAATCGGGTCGAAGGTCGTCGTTCCCCCTGCGACTTCGGTTTCTCCCTCGTCCAACCAGGCGGCAACAAGGGCTGCACCTGCAGCCCCGGTACCGAAGAAGGCATCGGCCGCACCGGCGACAGAGTCAGCCAAGCGAGCGTTGGCCCCACCCCCACCCCCACCCGCAGCAAGAGAGCTACCACAGATAAAAGTTCGCCCGCTCGAGAAGCCGAAATCGGCAATGAAGAAGGTTTTACCAACAGCGGATTCCGATGTGGAAATGGTCGATGTCGTCGAGGAGCCGAAGGGGAAAAAGATCGACAAAGGGAAAGGGAAAGCCCGGGAGGAGGAAGACGAAGCTGAGGAACCCCGTGGCCGGTCGCGAGTTCGTGCTGAAGGTTCAGCGAGAGGGCGAAGTCAGGCGAGGTCGACACGCCGGTCACCAAGCACCCGCCCCCGGAAGGCATCGACCGCTCAGGCGGTACCAAGTGTGGCTGGCGAAGAACCGTGCGAATCATGCAAGGCGAAAGGAGGGCCGTGCACGAGAAAGCCCGGATTTGCGTGCGCCGAATGTAAAGTTCGCAAGGTAAAGTGTTCGTTCGCTCGGAAACGCGGACGATCTGTTTCCCGTCCTCGCCGGACTCCCTCGCGCCCCACCTCACCCGAGCCGCAACAACCAGCGCCTCCCTCCCGATCCACCACCTTCCGACCCAAATTCACCATCAAGGTTCCCGGTGGTCATGGCAGGTCTACAACATCCGAAGCTGCCTCTGGAACGGCGTCAGATGTAGCTTCGTCCCCGGCCGATCAGTCCGCAGGAGTCAAGGCTGGCACCGTTGGAAAAGCCGTCGGGAAGGAGGCAGCGAACTCTAAGAGGCGTAAAGGTAAGAATTCGGCTACACCAATTCATTCCGAGACTAATAATTCTCATAGTCTTAGATGGCGTCGTCCTTAAGTCCCGCGTTAGGGCATTCGGGGTGATTCCCGAGCCAAATCGCCCTCTTCCTCCTGCACCAGCCGGCCCCTCGTCTGCAGCGCCTGGTCCCTCAGAAGTCCCCCAGGACTATCACGGCTTATTGCAAGCGTATTCCGATTTGCAGATTAGTCACGCGATGACTCAAGATCGACTGTCCGCTTTAGAAGATGCGATGGGTACATTCGGCCGGACTTTAGAGCAGATCCGACAGCAACTCGGTTCGGGCTCGGCCGGCGCAGTGAGTTCCCAAACCTCTCGGCTACGATATCCGTTTGATCAGAATCCGGATCAGCGAACCTCCATGCCTTCTCTCTCCCCCTCCCTGCATCCCAACCCGGCTCTGTCAAGCGAAGCGTCATCCGAGTCGGCGAACGCTTTTGCTGATGTTTCCGAGCAAGACATCAGCGATGGATCCCCGGCCCTACCAGTCCCAATACCCGACCCGACCCCGATTACCCCGCCACCTGCCGAGTCTGCAGCGATGGTCGGCGAATCCTCGCCAACACCCCGCGGATCCGTTCCAGTCATCGTCATTTCCCTCCCGGACGCTCGGGGAATGACACCGCCGACGCCGACCGGAGGCTGGCCGAGCCCGTTCCAATCTCCGGACGGCATTCGCAGCTTGTCAATGTTTGGAACTCCCTCGCTGCTCCTCCAGCCAGAGAGCGAGCAGCCGTCAATGTCTTCGGCCGGCAATGTTTCCCGAGGATCCTTACCCCCGGTTGAGGTGATGGCCGAACCGTCTGACCCAACGGATTCGGGCAGTCAGGGAGGGGATTCGGAATCGTCGGGTCCGATGGAGGGGGTAGAAGATGGACGTGGAATGGACATCGCAAGTCGGTAATGCTTCCCTTTTATTCTGGTATCTTTCATCTTTGTACAATGTATCGGCTTACATGTACATAGATAACTTTGTAAAATGTAACTGCAGATGAAATAAACGTTTTGTCTATTTTCTGGTCCTTTTTACTGATGGTTGCGGACTGCCCGACTGCTCCTTTCTCTTTCGACCCCGTCTCTGAACCGGCGTTGATACATCCGCATCCATTGCAGCTGGAGCTTTTCTCGACCTTCCCGATCGTCGCGGAGTCATCATCGCTATGTCAACAGAATTCAGCAGAATCACCCCGACATTTTCAGAGCATTTCACCTTCAACATCATCTCCCTTGCTACTTTTCGGCTTCCCTTTTTCTCTTCCCGAGGTCCCAGCCTTCCCGGCATCTTCTCTTTCTCGGGTGGACAGCAAGGCCTTCTTACCTCCCGACTTCCCCTCACCCGGCGCAGATTGCTTGGTCTTTTCCCTCTTCCCTGTCAGCCGTGCTATATGTCCAGACTCTGTATATTCCGTCAGTCATATCAATTATACAAAGAATGCTTTTCAGATACCCGGTTGATCATCAGTCCGTCTATTTTCCGACAACATTCCATTCCTTGAATCCGACTGAGTCGCAGTCGGCATTGTCTTCCGCCGGGACATCTCAGCTTCTGCGAATATGATCAGCATCAAACGATGCAAAGAGCCCGTGGAATGTACCGTTAGTCCTCTTTAATGTCGGCTTCGGCCTCGGTCGCACATTTGCGGCTTCTCCATCTCCAGCAGTCTCCTGCCCGGAAGGCCTCACTCTAGCTCCCGAGCTCTCCGCATCTACATATCTGGTAAGCATATCGAATATCATGCGGAATCTATTCTGCTTACCAGCAGTCGACTGCACCCTTCCGTTCGGCTTCGGCTTCATCCTCCGTCCTTCTGTCGGCAGTTCGCTCGTTGTCGGCTTTGGCTTTCCGCGGGTAACCTCGGCATGTACAAAACCCGCCGTCGACCGCTTCAAAATCGGCTTCAGGCCTTGCCTTTGATCTGAGAACGACACTCCCTTCCTCGGCCGATTTGGGAGACGCTCTGCCTCGCTCTCAGTCCCTTCATCATCACTTTCCGTTCCATCATCAGCATCTTCTTCAGGAGTCTTGATGCTGTGTTGCCCGAAGCGTCGTTCAACCTGCTTTCCCTTCCTCTTCTGCAAAGCAATTCTTGCAGAACCGCCTTCACCAGCGGAGCCCGAGCTGCTACCATCTGAGTCGTCATCATCTTCCTCACCCTTTGAAGCATCATCCCTTCGCTTTCCACGTTTCTGCTTCGGATCCGGTATCGCGTCGGTCTCATCGTCGCTGCTCTCCACCGGAGAATGCAATTCGTCCCGTCCGTCCAACCAGTATCGAAATCTGAACGCGTTCCTCGGCACGACGCGTTGTCTCTCCCGAATAAATTCCAGGAATTCCTTCGCCTCCCTGGTTTTCAAATGGCTTGGATCGTCCGGAAATACAAAGCCGGGAGGAATGTGTTCCTCTTCGAATAGGGAATCCTGGAATTGGGTGAGCTTCTTAAAGGGTGCGGATACCTTTTTGTTCTTGCAGATTAACCCTGACGAGTAGATATATCATTCTCTGTGCGCTCCACATACCCAGACCACTTACTGTAATGGGCAGTCAAGAACCCCCGTACCATCGCCTGCAGGTCGTCCCGGCGAAGGTCCTTCAGCTCCGGAATCCAGATGCTACCGTCCGGCCGAGTTACCATCTTCACCGGGCCATCGCTACGCTTTTGCCTCGGCTTCCTTCGTTTCGCACCTTCTCCTCCCTCCTTATTTGCATCATCCCCATCCTCGGCCCCTTCTATCCCATTAAAGCATTGCCGAATGTATCCGTCCCATTCCCCTTGCATATTATCCATTCCGCCGAACCTCGGCCCGCCACCGATCTCCTGGTTGAAATCAAGCCTTGCCTGCATCAGAACAAGCAATACCGAGGACAAAGCGAGTCCGGAAAAACGTCAACCTACAGATTCGAGAATAGTTCTCCCTTTTCATCCTTGAACCCGGTCAATATCACCATCCGGATTCCGCCCTTCTTCCACATTTCCTCGGCAAACCGTCTCACCACCGGACCGAAGCTCTTAGTAGCAAACCTACAGCGGTCGGTGAGCACCCCATCGTAATTGCCAGCCCTGGTCAACTTACCGAGCTTTTGCGTCGCTTGAAGCACCCTCCCTATTCCATTCTTCTGCTTTTGCTGCTGCCTCCGCCAGTTTCTCGGATGACTGAGCTTTCATGACCTCGGTCAGCACTGTTTGGTAGTGCGCAAACATCCCGGAGGTCCCCGGCCGAGCTCCATATCGTTCCTCGATGGTCTTTTTGATAGTGTCCTTGTGAAGCTCCCGAATGACCGACCGAGCTGTCCACCGGATTCCATGGTTGAATGCGTTTTTCTTCCCCGAAGATCGGCCTTGTTGATGCATCCACCCAAGGTATGCCTATATCACATTCAGTCATGCCTCGGTAACATTGCCATCATACGACTTACTTGCAGATGCGCATCCCATTTCTCCCGGTCCATCGTAAGATTTTCTGGCAGAATTCGAAGCTCCAGAGCGAGCGCCTTCCAGACAGTGGACCGCTTCCTTCCTTTCGCTGCCTTCCATACAGGCCATCGACCTTGCAAGACTTCCAGAGCCTTCTCGGTAATCTTCACTGTGGGCTCCCCTTGTTGAGTTCCTTGGTTTGAAGGCCCTGCAGCATTCACAGTTTCTTCTTCCTCAGCAAGCGCTTCTCCGGCAATCTGGTCTTCTTCCTCTGCCTCGTTGTCCGAGCCATGGTAGATTGTTTTTTGGTACTCACTCTCCGCATAGTCTTCAGAATAGTCGGACATCGAGGACGCTTTGTACCTGGGTATAGATAGGATAGAAAAACTGATTGGCAGACAGTTCGCCCATTCAATCAATAATTTCACATTCCTGTGTGGTGTCTGCCTGTCATCTTTGGCAGGGCTCTAATAGCCGACATCAGATCAATTCTAGCCTCAGTCCATGCGGAGTCTTACCCTGAGGCACCTCCATTCTAGCCGGAATTGACAGCTGAACTACCACCCGGCCCATTTATTCGGCAAATATACCAGGGGCCGAGCAACAAACCCATTGCCAAAGATGGTTAACCCCGATCTCAGATCTGACATTAGCCGAATTGTCACCGGTCCCCATCAAAATATTATGGAACCACTAGGGCCGACCGAATCTGGCTGATCTGACATCAATCAGTCGTATTGTGCATTCCAATCCCAAGGCAGGCCTTTCCATCACTTTAAGCTACCACCTGGCCTACTTATCATCTCAGCATGCCAAAAAACCCATACAGTTGGAAGAAGATCAATGCAGAGAATGTGACTCGCTCTGCATGGGTGACTAAAAAGACATCTAGGGGCCCGAAAATGTCATTCGTTAGACTGAATGCCAAGAAGACGTCGACAACACCATCTCAATCAAACCAGTCCACTCCGAGCAAGCCAGGCCCTTCCAACTCTCGGTTTACTTTCATGGATGACACGTCAGTCCATTGTCTCTCATCCATGCATTTCATGACTTGCTGTCCAGATATGATGCTGGAGATATAGCTTTCGATGAGATACGACCTCCGCGATTTCTTTCCAAAAATGTATGTACATATGTGTCTGAGATATATGCCGAACACAACCCAGCTGATCACTTGTAGTCAACGAATCATTATCTCCGTGAATGGCTTCCACACCAACAAGAATATCTCCGGACTCTGTTGGACATGGAGGCCCCTCCCGAACCCCGCGAATGTAGCATATGCCGGAGAGATGGCATTTACCGCTGTTCCAATTGTTTCGGTAAACCGCTGTTTTGCACCCGGTGCTGCCAGGAGCAGCATCTCAGACATCCCCTTCACAGAATTGAGCAGTGGACGGGATCATTCTTCGAGGAATCATCCCTGATCCGGGTGAGTTGATCAAATCGCACATCAGCGTTTAATGATGGGACCCATACCATGCAGACCGGGTTCCAGCTTCATCTCGGTCATGGCGGCAAATCTTGTCCAGCAGGGGGTCCATCAGTTCCCTCCGCTCCACCGGGCCCTTTGCCGATGGATGACGAGGCATGGGAGGATTTGGATCAGGAGGACATTCCTGGACACTTGCGCCCTCCGGCCGGTTCGGATTATCTGACGGCGGTGGATGTGACCGGCATCCATTTCGTTACCATCAACCATTGTGCATGTCCTGGGTCAGATCCGGAATACCTCCAGCTCTTCAAATCAAGCCTATTTCCAGCAACCCTACTGCGTCCCAGAACGGCATTCACATTTCGCGTCCTAGATGACTTCATCCGTGACAATCTGGAGTGTGGCACCTCGGGAATGAACTATTACAGTAAGCTGCGCCGGATCACGTCAAGCGTATTTCCGCATCTTGTTCCGGTATGTTTTATGATTTAATCGCTCCTGCTCTAAAGTTGTTATAGAACCGATACCGAGAGCTACTCCGAGCCAGCAGGCAATGGAGGCTGCTTAAGTTGCTTAAATGGAATGGCTTCGGTCATCAGTCCCGTTCGCCGAAAAAGGGAGAGCTCGCCCTGTTCTGCCCGGCTTGTCCCCAACCGGGTATTAATATACATGTTCCGGTTGAACAGCTGTCGGAGTGAGTCATACACTCAACGATTTCAAGCAGTAGTTAATGCCTCGAAGTTGGAAATATACCCGGACCATCATCATGGACGGGAACTTCAAGGCCGAGCACATGTGGGAGACGAGGCCAGAGGACCAAGTGTGGCTTATGGATGGCCTCGGCTACATGGTCACAAGGCCAGAATATCAATCCTATCTCAGAACCACAAGCCATCCTCTTGAAGTATGGATTTAACGCAGTCCCCGAGGTGCAGACGATGACTGACATGGATTCATAGCGGTCGACATGCAACAATCACCGAGCCGTCAGCCAAGCAAATGCAAGCCGAGGGAGATTGGAGGCGACCGGAATCGGCGGCTCGGCTTGTGCCCGGCATGGCTGTTTCATCCCGCACTCGGTAGTTGACTTTCAGAAAGGGGAAAGGTGCGTGCATGACAGCCGGAATTGGAACTCCTGTCGCTCACATCGCGCCAGACAGGTAAACATGGACTATTCCTTCGCGAATGCATTGGCCTACAATACGATCGACATTTCCCGGGTGATCAGCTTCTATGACATTAATTGCGCTTACATGAAAAAGCTGCATGCTCGGCTAAGGAGCAACCGATACATCAGCCTTCCGCCGAAGATCGACATCGTACCGGGGATCGGAATATGGCATGTTCACGGGCACCAGCCGGCATGCTTTCCAAGATATGCACCGCTGTTTATTCCCGGAGCCGGGTGGGTTGATGGGGAGATCATTGAGACGCTATGGTCTGCGTTAAACATTGTGTCCGGATCCGCTCGAGGAATGTCCTCCCCGCACCGGCAAGAGCTTCTCGATTTTCAAATGAACGATTCCAATTTCTTAAAGATGATCCGAATGGGTAACTAAGCATTCCAGCCATGTGATAAATAAACCGAGCTGACAGCAGCTTCTCAGGGGGGAGCCTGGCAAGAAAGCTCAAGGCCGCTAGGAGGTCCTCGGCCGCGGCCCGTGCAGCGTTCTTCGATCTCGATTCGGAAATCGCGGAGGATTTGAGAGCAACATGGGTTCGGGCGGAAAGAAAGGCTATGGATGGGCGCATCTTAGACCCATCTTGCATGGACATCTTTGAGGTCCAGCTTCAAAAAGGTATGCTTGCTGTGGGATTCGGGCAGACCTTCTGACCGATTCCATGACAGCTCCGACAGTACGATCGGTAGAACTGGAATTGCTGCAAGACATCCCTGACAGTGGCAGTTTGCACCGTGGAGCAGCAACCTGGCTAGCAAAGGGACTCAAAATAGAGGAGGCCCAAATAGGCCTGAAACGAGACGTCAGACGGATGGGCAGTCGAGGGACCGATCTGCAAAAGCTGGCAATCGCCCGACGAGCCGACCGGCTTGGGGCCGAAATCTCCGGATTCATGTCTGAAGCATCGGCATATCTTGGAGATGGGGTTTTGGATGAAACTGGTTCTGATGGCTCAGATTGGGCTAGCGACGAAAACGACGAAGACGCTCTGAATGGCCCACAACCCGAGCGACCCGATCTTACAAGGTTGCCTTTGCCATCAGTGCTCGGCTCGGATAAATGCAAATCTTTCGGAGCCGGACAGCTCATTGATCTGGAGCTGAAGCTCCGCGCTGGCCAAGCGAATGACGCCTTGCATGAAATACGTCTTGCATTGGCAGACAAGGCGGTACTGTTCCGTACCGATGTTCGGCATGCTACCAGCCAGGCTAAGACTACTAGGGCCTGGGGCAGGGTAAATGCTGCAGAAGCCCTGATCGCCCGGCAAGCAGCAATCTATCGCCGATCCCGGATGGCAATGATCAGTCTCGGCGCCAATGACAGCACTCTTGCTAGGTACCGGCCTCTCAAGGACGAGGACCTGAAGGTTAGCACTGCAGTCACTACCCCGAACGTTCGGAATCATCGGAATCAAGCATTGGCTTGGTTCTGGTCTATGGACATTCCGGGGGACACGGAAATGAACGATTGGATGTCCGAATGTAAGGCTCCGCATCCCGCAGATGCAGCGCTATCTAATGCCATCTCTGCAGTTTACCGGGTACATTGGTTGCGAGCGAAGGCCACGATGGATCGCTGGAGGGAGGAAGAGGAACTCCTGGAATCAGAGTTTGCATGGACTATCGGTTACCTTGACCAAAAATCTGAGGAATGGGAGAATAGAGCGGGCCGTAGCGAGCGACGTGGGGACACCGGCCTGACATGCTATGCGTCCCGGCAGCAGGCTATGTATTCGCGTCTTCGGGATCAATGCAAGTCGGAACAGGAACGATGCTTGGCTTCCAGCCGGGTTCCGGCCGACACTAGCAGCCCAATCCCCCATAGTATGTCTGAGTAATATACTTCTTTGGCCTGGAGCACTCTCGGAACCTATCCCACATTGGGCCATCCCGGATTGTTTCGTTACGTATCGACGAATGAGGTATTGTGGACCCTGTCGGATGACATCCATGATGGGATAATAATTTCCACCGGGCATTGTGTCCAGTTCCGGAATGTTCCGAGATTGTCTCGGATCACCTATATATATATCGGGAGTGCCTGACCTAACCATAGCGCCCAACCTCGAGTTCTTCACTTGAGTACGATGAAGCCGAACTTCGCCCTCGATGTAAATGAGCTGTCCGTTTCATGGCTGCATATGATCCTGTACTACTACAAGTGCAGGATGGAAGCCGCGGTCGTGCATCTTCACGACCTGCCAGCTGATGCATGGCCAGAGCATTGGATGGATAACCTGAGCATCGATGTGGTAAGCCGAACGAATGCCATCCTTTAAAATGAAGTGTTTTCTGATTCAGCTGCAGCACGTAACGAACTTTTACCTCGGTGCATATGCTCATCAGCAATCGGTCGCCCCTCCAGTAGCGGCTATTTGGCCGACTTGCTTTTCACACAGCTATACTCCCGACCTATTCCAAGCCGGAATAATGGGCTTAGATCTTGCTAAGATCGCTGGGATGGCCGAAGTTGCTACGCTTTTACCGAACTGGCGGCCGAACCCGGACCCGCCGCATGGATTGGTAGATCCTTGGTGGATCGAGGATATCAATGACTATGGGAATCGGAAGTACCATGCCGAGACCAACCTTTTGTTAGAAGTGGCATATGATTTCTTCCAGGTATGACTTCTTTTGCAGTTGGAATGTCCAGCATACTTACAACACTAGCACTGTTGGCCGGAGGGTTTGTCACCTCTGGATGCAGACCATAATTCTCGATTGGACGCCTTCCAGGGAGTGGTCATAGCCGAGCTCGAGCGCAACATGACCGAGCTTGCCAGGACCGAGGCCGCAATAGTAGAAGCGAGCATGGATATCTACCATTTCCGGAGGCTGAGTCGTTCCGGATAGAGCTCAGAGTTTCCGTATGTACCGATCTGTACGAAGTAACCATAGAATAGCATCCTGGCTGCGCATGGACATTTCGCCAGAGTAGCGGCCGCGCCGAAATCAAAATTCGGAATGACATGCCCGGGATGAATGCTCTCAGGGCGGCAACGGGTCGATCCCGAGATTACCCGTAAGGATGAATGGCGGGATATCGGCATTTAGCCGATGTGGACTTGACTATTTCCGGCCATTGTTTCTGGCGCCGACAGTGTGGGGCCTGACAGCAAGGAAACGTTTAAATGCAGATGTTTGAATGCTCCATAATTTCCCCGTCCCATTAGCTTCCAGATGGAGCCCAACTTGAATCTACTTGTCGAGGAACTAAACACTTCCTGGCTCCATATGATCCTGTCTTATTATCGGTGCAGACTCGAGGTGGCGGTCGTCCATCTTCATCAATTGCCGGTTGATCGATGGCCGGCAAACTGGCTGCAAAACTTAAAGGTGGATGTGGTATGCTTCAAGAATCCGTTGGATGACCTGGATTACTGATTCGTTCATAGCATACTTCAGCATACTTCCTCGGGGCGTATGCCCGTCAACAATCCGTCCGCCCGCCCGTAGCTCAACCATGGCCGATCTTCTTCCGTCGACCATTTTCGGCTGAGGTTGTAGGACCGGAAATCTTGTCCATCGATCCCAGCAAATCGACCGGGATTTCCGACGTCGGTAAAATGTTCCCGAACTGGCGCCCGAACGCAGATCTGCCCGGCCGTGGATTTTTAGATCCGTGGTGGGTCTATGATATTCAGGAGTATCCGGAGCGCCGCTGTCACACCGAGGTGCCGTTGCTATTGCGGCAGGCATACGACTATTTCCAGGTATGCTTTCCTTCGGTTAGTTCACTGTTCAGCTGATTCGCGATCGCAGGGTTGTTGGCCAGAGATGGAGTCCCCGCTCCATATCGCGCATAACGCTCGATTGGATGCCATGGAGGCCGGGGTGATTTCCGAGCTGGACCGCAATATGGGAGAGCTGGAAAGAGCCGAAGCGGCCATCATGGAAGCCAGCATGGATATGTATCATTTCCGGATGATCAGTAATCAGGGTGTTTAATGTAAGGTACATGGGTAGAGAGACTCCTGTGAGAAAGGCTTAGCTACATGAACTTCTCATACGCTGAGTAATGCATGTAATTATTGCGAGGGACCCCCAGGAATTCATGGACGTTGTCTCGCATGTAAAAGGCTAGAACCGCTCGATCTCCCTCGGCTGGGCTGGCCCCATGCTCTAGCATGTGACCGGAGAATCCAACGATGGTCCCGGGATCATACCGAAGGATGCGGGAAATCGCCGGCACTTGGAACCCGACGTTCGAGTACTTGCCGACGGTAAGTAACATGTCGAACCATTGAGGCCGGCCGTTGATATCGACGTGAAGGGGACTTTCCCGGTTCACCATTGCCGATACCACGTTGTAAACCGACCACCACAGCGGGAGAACTCCCCTTATATCTTCTTCTTGATTTTCGACAGCCCAGGTAGCAAGCCGGAGCCATGTCTCTCGGCCTGCGGAATACATCTCCGGGTGGATGATGGCGAGCACCCCGGAAAGAAGCGCGGTATGCTCTTGCATGCGTCCAAGCCACTCCCGAGCTCCATTGTTCCCTCGGGCCTCCTTCAGAAGTGCCGAGACCTCGGGTCGACTAATGGATCCCTATATCAGGAATTAAATTGCTGCGTGCAGGCTTGGATGTCACGGTACGTACATTTCGGCCTTGCTGAAACCATGCCGGCGACAGATTTATGGCCCCTTTCAATTCCGCAGTATCCCGGAAATATGACCCGGCTGTTCGCCAGCCTTGGGACTTCCCCGCCGTTAGGCTCTCGGCAAGTGGCCCGGAAAGTACGCGGATCTGTTCCCATATATATTCCTGGCTTGAGATGAGAATCCAACTGTCGTCTGATGCTCAAATGACATACTTGATTCGGCCCACTCACGGCTCCGGGCAAATACCAGAGCAAGATGTACCCGGCACAGTCAGTAAAGACCGCGGGTTCGGTCACAGGCTCTAATGGATCTTCAGACGAAGACTGTTTGGATGCCCCTCGACTCTTGCTCCTCTCACCGAGCCGAATTATGTCGATGTTGTCGATGACAACTGCGACCCACATGAGTTCCACGTCCGATACGGTTATCTTCCGCTTACCTTTGCGCAGATATGCCTCGGAAATAATCCTGACAAGCCGGTCGGCTTCGCATGCGGTTTGCAATGGAATTGACGGATCTGGTGCCTGGCGGGCATATTGACCGGGACTCGGCTTCAAGGATTCTTGGAACCTTCGGACCATGTATGTTGCTAATGTGTCTGTATATGAGCACCCGTCGGGAATGGGGCTGGCGCTCATGATGGAATTGGAGGAAGTCGGAGAAGCGTGGGTGCTGGGAGGGAATCGCGGGAATTAAGTTCT
>JBBPQE010000628.1:0-14919 GCA_038092335.1 Boletus vinaceobasis
GAAATTTTAAGGAAATGACAAGGGTAGATATGATATTATACACATTATATGCCATTATAAGTCATTATAAACCCCCCTTTGGTGATTATATGGGATTATTGTGTCTTCAAAATTTCCCTGATGCTAGGAGATGATGAGGGTGAAACGGTGTGTGCAAATGTTGGCAACAGCGTCCATGTTGATGGGACAGGCCATGGGAACGATCCCAGATGGCGCGTCATCAATCCAAAGCCATCATGTTGAGTTATAGGTCCAAGGGGCCATACAGGCGAGTTGGGGTTGTTGAAGGTTGTTGAGGGCGATTCAAAGCATCAAAATAATGCCACCGGAGTCGGATGCGATGGGGGAGAGTGTTGAAAGGTTGTCGCGACGAGCAGCACACATTACAACTTGAAATGGGTCAAAACTCAGCCGCTAGCTATAGAAGCAGTGAGTCAGCACAAGCGCTACAAACGTACAGCAACAAATGCACCTAAGCCACCTATACCACCTAGAAAGCATCTGACACATCCCATGCACCAGCTGAATCCACCGCATCATTGAGGAAAGTCAAAATCACCATGACCTAACAAAGTCAGTCACACCCAAACAGTAAAATGGACTTACCGGCTCGCACAATTGTGACGAGACCTTATTGGGTGAATCAGACAAGTTGAAATTGTTTTATAGGAATTATAGATCCTGGGGAACCACCCCAAACCGTGCCAAGGACAACGTAGCAGTGCAGCGGTCAGCGACGAGATGAGATCGCGAGTGGCACTCAGCCACAACAGCCATGGAATTAACCAAGCCACAACTTACCGTTTTAGGAAACCACTGGTGCGCACACCTATCGGACACACACTACGGACTACATTCTGCGCAAGATGCTGCAATACATACGAAATTCATTCATTTTCATTGATAACCTTCTACAGGTAGTACTTTCCTTTTATTTAGGACAACCATTGATAGCTTATCCAGCTCCTCATGTTTGAGGGGGAGTGTTGGATTTATTGATTATATATCAGGCAGCTTATATAAGCACCCCTACTTAGGATTCTCATACTGTACCAAGGTACTTTAGTGACTACTAAAGTATTCCACATATACTCCAATAAGATATGCACCGCACAGTGCAGTGTTGAGTGAGATCACTGCTTGCACCCACTGTCCCTTGTGATCCAGCTCAGGGGCGACAATCCACATTCCTGTTGTTTCATCAGGCTTATTATCAATTGGTAAAAACCACTCCACCAAAGCACAATGATAGGTCCGTCCTTAATAATAAAAAGAGAAAAACAGAAGGACATGAGCAACGAGTAGCCCACTGAGGGGATCTGCAATGTTTCCCCTACTATCCACAAACATGCAATCGTGTCGTGGTGGGCCACTGCACCAAGACTGGGTACATTGGATGATATTGCAGTGTAACCCCCCCCTACCAGAGTTACCACTCAGTGCATAGTAAGTTGCAGATGCCGACTTAAAGACCTTGATCTTGCCATGAAAGAGTGGACACTGTAGGATGTTGACGTGATCTCCAGGTATCTCTGCTGCTGGGTGGATTTGATCATAGAGAAAGCGGCAGATATAATCCAACAGCTCTGAGAAGTCATAATGCTGTGCAACAACATCAACAGCCTGGGGGATGCCACGTACTGAATTATGCTTAGTCACATTCATCTGAAATGACCAACAGAACACGTACTACTGTTGTCTGCTAGCAAGCTGGACGTTGTAGGTTGCTTGATCCCCATCCACTGCACTGCTGTCATTATTGTCAGCATTGCTGTTAACAGATTCCAGGATTGGCCTCAGTCCATTGATAGTAGTTGTAATGAAGTGACAATTTCTTCTTATCTTATCTTATCAAAGCCACGTGTTTATTTAATCTCACAACATAGATGTGGACTTGTAACTATTTTCTTTCTTCTTTCCTCATGCTCACAGACGCTTTCTCTATTTAGTTATATTCTCTTTCTCACAAGATCTCATCTCATTCTCACGTTCATTACTGTATGTCTTCCTTTTCATTTCCGCTTTATGCTTCCATTCTATTCCCACGGTAATCACCGTGTTATGCTTCTCTTCCATTCTGCCACACCATGTGTGTGCAGCATGTATTTAATTACCGTTATCATATATCCACATGTAGTAGTGTACAGCTTGGTCTGTGTGCATTAGGCGACAGTATATAAACCCCAAGGAACTACTGAACGCCCTCCAGTTTAGTTCTCTTGGTCTTTCCCTTGAGATAAAGTCCCCCTCATAAGTCCTCTCCCTAGTATCTAGTGATAAGCCTAGGATCCCTTTGCTAAAGGATCTTTAAGGTTGTTTCAGTAGTGGTCTATCTAGCATGCCATGCTACATGAAAGTTAGTCATGCTGCTGCCAGCTTGTTGAGTTGCTGATTAGTGAGGAGTACCTGACCAAGTGCCTTGAAGCAGTTTGAACATTGCCAAGGTTCCTTGACAGCTTTGATATGCTTTGACTCAGTTATTGATGAGCAGAGTCCATTCGGAGCGCCATACATCTCGATAAGGGTGCAGTAATGGATTATAGAATGTTGCCATGGGAGGGAAAAGTGCTGTCACACTTCCAAGTCCTTGAAGATCTCTTGTTCATTGTGAAATCGTTGCACTATGTCATCTATTTCATCGAGTGTGCTTTCATTGATGATTAACTGACGGACCAAATAATAGAATTGCAAAAATGTGGTGACTGTGTGAACCATCTGGTCCAGGACCAGGTCTGTGATAGCAGGTAGATAGACCTGCAGCAAAGTCCCACAACGCCAATTAGAGAACACATGAATTGGGTAATTGACTCATATCCACCTTCATTAGTGCTTTTGAGTCGTCGCCGGTCCACTATTTGAATCCCCGTCCTTCTGGGAATTGATGGAGCCCTGGAAATGGTGGCACCGATGCAATCCTGGTTGCAACTGAAATGGTCACCTGTTCAAATTCATAGAGTGTGGTCAGCTTACCTTCAATCAATCTCAGCTATAATCTCAGCAGTGTGTTGCTTGGAGTATGTGCGTTCAAGGTATTCACATACCCAAGTGACAAGGTGGTCTTTGAAACTGCCTTTAATGAGCTGGTGGAGCAGGTCAGGTGCGATCATTTTGTGGATATCGGCACAGGGGAAATGGACCGTGAAAGGCTGGTATACTTTATTAGGGAGTTGTACATTGTCCCCAGTTCCATTGGCACACTCACCTCAATATCCCCAACAATGCCATAATCATTCCATAGCGTCCTCACATCCAACATTTGACGCAACTGTTCAGTGTGGATGCATGCACGTGGCCCACCACCGCCATCCAGATTATCATTTGGGGCAGTACACCTATGTAGAATTATCATCAACTGTAATGGTGAGATCTTGTATTGCTCACTGTGTGCACCAACCTTGCATGATACATGCTAGAAGTGCCTGTTTGGGATAGTTGGCAATGTAAGGGCCAAGTCCATAAACAACACAATGGAAATGGTTGTCTGCGCAGCATGTCACCCAGGGCTTGCTCATTGCTGACTTTAAGATCTGTAGGATGGCCGCTAGTGAGGAGTGAAAAAGTTGATAGTGGAAATGGCGAAACTCTTGGTCGTTGGCATGGGCATGGTCTGCTGGATGATAAATATCAGCAAACTTGTCATGAGTGACATTGCTTCAAATTTAAATTGGGCACTTACTTTTTGGGATGGCAAGAAAGGCAAGGATTGCCACCGCATTGGTGTGGAATTGACACACATTATTGTGAATATTCCCAAGTGAGATACAAAGGGGATAGTATTCTGTGTGTCCCATGCCCACACTGACCGTCGTTTTGTCGCTCCCAAGTATGACAGGCGTGAAGGTGACGCTGTGCATCTCTGGGTCTTTAGCAAGCAATTCCTAAATGAATACTTTAGTGCAGGCAGTTTATGAGCCACAAGACAATGTACATACTGATTGGTCTCAAACCATTGACCCAACATAAGGTCACTTACAGCGCGCTGCCCCGTTTCATCCATAACAACTTTCCCAGCGTAGTCTATTTCCATGGTGAAGTTGGGTGTTACGAATCGTTACACTTCATTGTCTCATTTCTTTCTTTCTATCTAACATTCACTACTGATCACCACTACTGATCACTTATGATCTTTTATCAGACGATTAGATTTCTTATCTTATCTTATCATGTCACATGACCTATCATGTGACCATGGTAACCATTCTCTATATCACATTCATTACTTACTCCTATCACATGCTCTAGACTTCGGTCCAAGCTTCTGCATCTAGACTCCACACAGTAACCTCATTCTTTTAATCTCCATACTCTAGATTCCTTATTGCATTCCCATGATGTCATCTCCATTATTCCTTAGTCATTCCATTCCCACATGACATTATACCCTACCCCCATTACTTTCCTTTTATGTACTTGTACCTGTATTAGTATCTGGTCCGTGCACCATCACAGACCCTATATATACTGGGCCCTCTAGACGAACTCTCCCCAGTTCATTTATTGGTGTCTTCATTTGCCAATAGCTCAAGTGCTAAGCAAGTCAATTAATGATTCTCAACAAGGCATTCGTTGCTGATTACAAACCCAGAGCAGATTACGGGATCTATGTGATATCCTCAGTATCTCTGCACGTCTATACTTTATCACTTATAACGCCCTTATCCACAAACATCTTATCTTTCTGGTTGTTGTTCAATTCAGCCAATCGTTGTATCTGCTAAGTGATCCCACATTCGCTTCATCAGGATTCCCAAGCTGTTGCTCAAGGATTGTTAGTGGATCACAATATCATACATCGTATTCGGCAAGCATCCATGACAGCAGGTCAACAGACATAGGCCCTGTATATCTGACTGCGAACGAGTGCCAGGGAGAGTCACCATATGGGATAGCATCAATGGACTCATACAGAGCACAATGAGAGCTAAATGGCAATTCTTGCCTGTCATACATTGATGCCAGTATATGCATGAGATCATTAATCTTACTGGCCGACATTTGTGCCTTGGTGTACAAGAATTCTGCGAGCTCAAATTGAGCGTATGTGTCATAAGGTGACCAGTCATCTGGTGCAAGAAAATCTGGGTGGGGCGGGGCAGTGTTTGCAGGGAGATCATTTCAGCATCACATGGTGTTCCTGGTAGATTGGTAGTACAGTCTCAGGCTGTCTAAAATGCATCTGAGAAACCATTACTTACTGTTGAGTGTTGGGTGGAATTGAATGCTACAGTGGCCTTGGTTGCCTTGATCATGAGGAACGGGCTGCTGCTCCCAGTGTCACTGAACTCTTCTGCTTCAGATTGACCTTGATTGTCTGGTTGGATTGCTGGGGCATCATTACTCTGGGAGATATGGTGATGGATGTGTGAATAATGTCTCAGGCCTCCCCGGGATGTGCAACTCTTGTTACAACCCATGAAGCTGCAAAAAAAAACTTTGGGCTGATAAGGGCAAACATGGTAATGACCAGTCAGGGACATGATGCAAGTGGAAAAGCAGGGCACAGACAGAGGGTTAGTAAGCCATCAGATGAGCAATGATCGAGCAGCTGTCATGGCATCTAGTAAATACTGTACAGCTGCAAAAAAAATGGTTGACATTTGAACAATGGCGCGATTGCCAGGAATAAAAAGAGATATATCAACCAACCTACCCGATAGCACCACCCACTGAACCCTCATGCCACCCCAGCTTGTCACCTGTGCAATAAATAAGAATCGCCACCCAGGAGTACCCAACCTTCCTGCCCCACAGTGGAGTAGCAAGGTAGTCCGAGAAGAGTGTGCAGCAGCAGCAGCAGCAGCTGAGACTGCCCAGGAACAGCTGGATACCAACATTCAAGATGTTGCCACTATTGAAGATGAATTAGCCAAGAATGAGGCGAGAAAACATACTAACTTCAAAAATACCATCTCAAAGGCCATGTCGATGGGTGGCAATGTGAAGCGGGCCACACGCGAAGAACAAAGACCCCCCACCATAGCCAACACTGAGGGTACTCAGGCTGTGATGAAGCTGATGGAAAGTCCACAAGTCATGAGGGTGGTTGTCCTTGAGACGAGAGGTATCAGTCCCTTTATATCTGTGTTGGCTGCACTAACCTGTTTTCAAAAGACCTGGAAATCGCCATTTCAGGGAGCAAATATGGTGCTGAGCAAGACCATAACACCAGTTTGACCTGTGGTGACAATGGTGATGATAGTGGTGTGGGCTTAGAACAGCATGGGAACATTGCCCAAAAAAGAAAGAACAAAGTGTCTTGCCACAACATTGACACTGCACAGGTTGTACAGCCACAGGGACCTACAAACAATAACACAACACTCTCTAGTGTCCAACACCATAGGATTGGAACCCTGCCTGCAGCGAACAAAATAGGGAAGCGCAAGCCAGAAGAAATCACAAGGTTTTTTTTTCATTCCTATTACTGTGGGGCAGTAATGCAGACTACTAACTTGCCAAATTTAGGGGCCCCAGTCACCACCCTGGAGCCACTGGCCCATTGTTGCTCAAAAAGGTCAAGGTTAAGAAGCATGTCGGACTTAATGAAGGTTACCGCGACAAAGGGCAATGGCTGCTCAAGGTAGGCACTTACATGCCACATTCTCAATCAAACCATGAGGCAGATGAGGTGAAATCAAATGGGAACAACAACTTGAATTTTACATTTGGTGGCCTGCCAGATGAACAAGAAAGGTTGTGGGATCCCATGGTTACAAAACTGATCGGTGCTATCTTGGGCAATTGGGATTCTGCAGCACATAAATTTTTTGAGCAATGTAGCACGCTAATGACCAATTTATACATTAGGTACAAGGGTTGACACAGATCATCCTGAACACACCCCAAGACTGCCTCCACCATAGTGTGCCTGTGGCAAACGCAACCTCCAAGAGTTGCCCTAGCCATCAAAACCTTCCAGAAGGGTTGGCTGGTATGTTCAGCCAGTATTTCATACCATTGCTGCATCTATACTTCGGCACACTGGAGAACCTGTGGACCATGCCTGATCATTTCATCGTCAAAGTCCAAGAGTACTGGGATGTTGTCACGCAGAACTGGCCACATCAGTTCAATGAAGATGACAATGTCTATCGATTGGTATGTCCTAATTCCTTTTAGCGCTCTGAGACATCCTCCATCCTCAACTTATGCATCGATGCCTGCTGATCATTGTTACAGTGTATGCAAAAGATATATGAGTGGTGTGCACATATTGGCAAGGCTGGTTTGGATGCCATTGAGGCAGTGTTTGCGGGCAGTGGCGATAAATACAAATCTGCAGACGAACGCAAAGCATACATATATTAACTTTGCACTCGGTTCTGGACTTCCATTCATGTATGGAGAGATCATCCATCTTGCAGGGGATTCCTACAAGGTATGAGGCTGCTGTCTTTTGTCATACACAGAATCTGATCGATATTATCATGGACCTGGCAGCCCCCATCAATACCGTGCTGGCAGGCATCAAAGTCTTTTTTGTCCCCACTTGTCCTCCAAGCTTTCATTGCTCATCTCAGGGATATTGCTACCATTGACAATGATATCTTTCACATCATAATACAACATAAATTAATGTAATCTCATACTAGGTCGAGTATGTGCTATTGCTTTATCACTCTGGGACCAAAGAGCTTCCTGTGAAGAAGTCTGAGAGCAGTTTCTCTGACATGGTTTGGGGCATGACTTCACTCTATTACATGTTCTCCATCAGGAAGATTGGGAAAGGGAAGTACCAGCAAATTATCAAGGCTGCCCGGGAATCCTGCAACGTCTCAGTATATGTTACCTGTGCACATGTAGCAGAGAAGGTTTCATTGGACAATATGGCCATGGAGGATGACCAAGCACAGATCGCTGTGTCATCAGACATTGAGTCAGCAAGTGAACCTGAGCAAGTGGGCTCTGAGTCCGAGTTGGTATCAGGTTTGTATTCTCTTCAATGCATTAGTGGGAGCCAAGCAGTCACATTGACATTAACTTTAAACAGAGTCTGACAGCCCTGCCCCTTGTGATGCTGAGGGGGAGCTTCCTTCGTTGTTGTTCTAAATATTTGTAGTCACGCTGTAGCAGCTGCGCCATCCTGGAGTGCAATAAATATGATCAGTGTCTGTCCATGATACTGTGTGAATTCCTGGAGTATCTATCATATGGTCTGTATGGTCTGTAGCTACATAGCACTGTGGACAGACGCTGGGACTGTACCCATAAATGACATGATTGTGGACAGATGCTAATCTGTCATATCTGGCAGTCTGTGGGAACTGTCCATAGTTCCCACAGTCCATGATAGTAAGGCAACATTTTGCTGATGAAGGAAAAATTTCCAAGGCACTTTGGATTATGAAAACTTCTGAATGCCCCATTGACCAGGGACTTTGCTTGCAAGATATGGTGTCACAAAGGTTGTAGACTAGACAAGTAAATAGCATAGATCACAACCATTGATTTAAGGCTAGCATCAACCTCTTGTTCCTCATTATCTGAAAACCCATCCACCCACAATGAAGGACCTGCATCAATGTTGTCATCATCCTTGACAATACCGGGGAGATCAAAGTCTAATTCATGTAGGGCACAAATATGTTCTTGCTCTAAAAATATGTTTAGCAGGACACTGAAAAGTGTATGTCTGTAAGGTTACTCACGTAGGCCTAAGCTGTGTCCAACACCACCCATGTAGTAGTCATTTTGAGGAAGGTCACAAAGTCCATCCATTAACAGTAGTTCATTGGGTATCTTGTTGTGCAACTCAGCCACAACCCAGGGAGCAATGTCATTACAATTCTGTATGATAGAGAGGATGTCTGCATAGCTGGTCCATATAGTTCTGTGCTGAACAGCAGGTGAGCCCAGTTGAATATAGCATCCCTGGAAAAAAACATTGAGTGCTGGAGGGATGAGGTCGAATACGTCGTGGCTGGGCGTTATGTAGACTTTGTGGACTTGGTCAATAGCTTCAGACCTATTATACGTACATCTTTATGCCTTGTGCTTCACACCTAGATGTGTCTTAATAGACCGTTCTAGACTTTAATCACGTGACCTATGATGTCAGAGCCCTCTACCCTGCTCTAGACTCATGACATCATATGCTGAGTTATGCTGACTAATGCTGACTGAGAGGCTTACTGATACAGCCAATGGTGTATCACTCTCATGATCTGAGGGCTTACTATATACGGTTCAAGCTCCGCTTAAACCTTACTCTGTGTAGTATATAGGCTGGAACTCTTCGTCCCGATATTAACAAGTTCTCATCAAGTCCTTCCAGTGCCTACTAGCACATCTAAGCCTACCAGCTTACTCTTCATCAACACTCAAGTTCAATTCCATCTCATTGGTACAGACTCGTACCCCAGATTAGTGAGTTTCTCCACTAATCCCATAACTGCCCTGCTCGCCCTCGGCTGCGCACACAAAGAAGCCTTGTACCGCTTCTTTAGTTGTATGGTACGTACAGGCCCATGTATGGGTACCTGGTGTGATGTCATATGGTACATTTGGGCCTGTATATGGGTACTCAGTGTCATCTTGTGGAGGGGACTTTGTCTCGAGGAAAGAATCCAAGAGAACCAAACTGGAGAACGTCCAGTGGGCTCCTTGGGGTTTATATAGTCTGGCATAATGCGCACAGACCAAGCTGTACACTACTACATATGTACATATGATGATGGAGTTTAAAAACATGCTACACACATGAGGTGTGGCAGAATGGAAGAGAAGCATACATGGTAATAACTGTGGGAATGAAATGGAAGCATAAGCGGAGATGAAAAGAGGAACATACAGTAATGAATGTGAGAACGAGATGAGATCTCGTGGGAATATGAATATAACTAAATAGAGAAGAAGCATCTGTGAGCACAAGAGAAAGAAAAGAAAAGTTACAAGTCCACATCTATGTTGTGAGATTAGATAATCATGTGGCTTGATAAGATAAGATAAGGAAAAGAAATTGTCACTTCATTACAGGATCCACAATATCATCTTTTAAAAAATTGTCAAGGGCACAATTAACATATCCAATTACAAAATCTATCCAAGTGACACTAGTTAGAACATCTCCCAAGCTGGGTCTGATGCTCAATCCATGTCATAGCTTTGCAAATGGCAACTGGTCTCAGCATAATACTAGTTAGTGTTATGGTCCTGTCTAGCTCACAGCATAGGACTAGGGAGAAACACTGGAGCCTCAAAAGAAAAGGAATAAAGGGTAAATATAGATAAGGAAAGGAAAAGGAGAGCTCATTTAGTTTATTTGGAAAGGTTGCTTCTTAGACCTGTACTAGCTTGCTTGGATCATACTGCGGCTTACTCTGCATGGCAATGTCTTCTTCTTGGTCCTCGTGACGATAAGGCAATGAGTAAAGGTAATAGCTGGATATCACTGGCTAAGCAGAGAAGTAAACCTTATGGCTTCTGAATCCTGGGGTAGGACCAATGAGGAGATAAGAACCATAAATACAAAGAAGTGTAGCTAGAGTTATCTAATAGATCTGTTACGCGAGTGCGTCAACAAAAGCTCAACAGGGGTTGACTACGCTCCAGGCACTCAACGAGTCCTGGCAAGTCTTGACTACACCCCTGGCACTCAATGAGTCCAGGGAAGTCTTTCGAATATCTCCTTATACAGGAGGGAGGGGCGAGGGCATATCCGTGTAAGGGATCGCAGGAGAAGCGAGCAGGGAAATAGAAGTCGGGAGTAGGGCGTCTCCGACAGCGAGCTTCAATCAACGCAGATTGGCATAGATTAAGGTTAAAGAAGAAGTACATGAGGACCTCCACCTTAAATACTATCTGACTGGTCTAGGGCCGGCGTGTTCTTACATAGGAGAACTATACGAGTGACTCGAGAAATAATCCCTGTGAGGCGAACAATGGAGAGGGATATGAGTCCTGAATTAGAGATCAGGACTTAAGAGGGACAGGGTTTGAGATTAATAGATAGCAAGGAAAGAGCCCGAGATTAATCTCGGGAACAGTAAGAAAACATACGAGATTAAATAGGTCTGAGATTGAAAGAGTCCTGGGGCATGGCGGGATCAGAGAATAGCTCTGTCTCCAATAGTTCCACCCAGGCTGTGTCTGACACAGCCGGGTCAAGTCCTAGTCCAGAGAAGAGGGTTCGTTCGGAATGGGGGGGATATGCGGTGTTCGGTGAGACGGAAGGGGAAACATTAGGGAAAAACGATAGGGAGTCCATCACATTTGTAACAAGATCTTTGCCTTTATCGCTAAAGCATAATGTAAGGGTTATTGTTACGAACCTAAACTCAGGGAACGTAATGTTTTGGGAGTAACACAGGACCTAGACCAAAAAAGGGAGAATCTTCTAAAAAGGGTAAAGTGGTAAAGACTTTGATGACAATGAAGGATAACTCAAAAGAGTATAGCTCGCGATGGTACAAGATAAAGATCTTGGAGTTCTTCTGTAGTTGGTTCATACTAGGGCTTACTTTGCCTAGCAAGTATACAACAGAGGATACTGGACGACTAGAATCAAACTGAGGAGTTCGAGTCCAGAGGCCAGGGTTTATATAGCATGGGTAACGACTGTGCTAGGGCTAAGGGTAGGCTCTAGGGGCATAGGGTATGACATCATAAGAGAGATAGCTGAGTAAGTAAGAATGGAATGATGTCATGGTTGTGCGATAAGGGTCTGGACCAACGGTAATTAAGTGAATGCGTTTACCGTGTGTTGGTCTAGAGTCAGAAGCCGGACCATAAGGTCTAGGCAAGGGTAAGGGATAAAGCAAAGGTAAGGTTACCACGATCATGTGTGGGTCATTCCCAGGGTCACATGATGCAATAAGATAAGATAAAGATGGAGAGAGTTAAAGCTGAAGGGGCGTGAGGAGCGACCCCACCTTTAAGGGGGTACTAAGGCCGAAAAAGCAAGATAGTGTGTAAGATCACAACAGTTATCTGCTAGTATGTCCTTTTATCGCTGAGGACGAACAATCTGCCATCTAAGTGCTTGGCTTTTTATCGCGTAGGCCTGAACGGTCTGCTAACTAATACTTTGCCTTTAAGCATAGGCATAACTCATGGAAATAGATAGGATGGGGCTGGTGTGGGCATTTGGCAAGTATGGTGGCCTCACTGTCTAGTCAGCTGAATAACCAGGATATGAGGGGAAAGTGCTGACCTAACTCGGAAAGGAAGGATAAGCACAATATTGCTTGGCTAGGCAGAGAGCTACCACTTGAGGGGATAAGGAACCATTGATAACTCTGAGGGACCTAAGTATAACAGAGAGGTCCCTACTTTATAGTAAAAGGGAATGTGCACAGACCATGCTATGCTATAGATAAGAAGGAAAAGAGAATCTATATAAGGAAGGTAATGGGCTAAGGGTAGCCAGAGATTAATAGATAAGAGTCTAGAATGAAGGAATGTGTGTAGAATGAAATATGACATATGATGATGTCATAGATGACATCATAGGGTCTGGAGCAGTCTAGCTGATGATGTCATGGGAATGCGGAGATAGAGAAGAAGGGAGATAAGATAAAAGAGAGGAAGTTATCATGTGATAAGGAGTCAGGAGGTTGTGGGAAGAAGGGAAGTTCCCAGGGTCATATGATGGTTGTTGTATCGTATGAAAGGGAATATGAGAGGGATTGTATTCCGTCTCTAGTGTTCGTATCCCATCTCTAAGGGGTTACTAGGACGAAGTTAGGGAATGCTAGAGCGATGTCATAACAGTTAGAACATCTCCCAAGCTGAGTCAAATGGCAACTACTCTCTGACTGACACTAGTTAGAACAAATTGACATTAGACTCAGCTTGGGAGATGTTCTAACTAGTGCTATGCTGAGACTAGTTGCCATTTGCAAAGCTATGACATGGATTGAGCATCAGACCCAGCTTGGGAGATGTTCTAACTAGTGTCATTCAGAGAGTAGTTGCCATTTGACCCAGCTTGGGAGATGTTCTAACTAGTATTATGCTGAGACCAGTTGCCATTTGCAAAGCTATGACATGGATTAAGCATCAGACCCAACTTGGGAGATGTTCTAACTAGTATTATACTGAGGCCAGTTGCAATTTGCAAAGCTATGATGAGATACATATATGACACTGAGAGTAGTTGGAAAGCTATGACTCTGATGGCCATATCAATATTCTTGTGCATCACTCATGATATAGAAAGGCATATGATATTTCTGGCCAAAAATGACAATAATGATGTGTAGGAAATGGCAAATCAGACACTGGCAGGAATTACAGGTCATGAACCCCTTCATAGACAAATACATTATTCCTCAGCAACAGCCTCAGCATGATCACCAGCTGCAGCCTGGAGCTCTGCATGCTTAGCCCAAATCCTCATGAGAGCACTATTCTTTGAAGGTAGATGCTCACTCTCTGTGTAGAGAGGAAATATTTGCCTACTCCACCAAAACAACAATTGATGGACTTCTTCCTTCTCTTCTGGGTCATTGAGAAGATCCAAGATGCTGTTATAGAAGTGTTCGGAATCAGTAATGAGATCAGTGCAGGAAAACACCTGTGCTGATGACAGCACAAATCGAGCCTATGGTTGTCAGTATAATACCAGCAACAAACATAACAATACATACTTGGGTCGCAACATAGGCAATCAAGGCCTTCGTGACACTGCACATCTTATGAATACGGGCATTACTGAAACGAGTGGCCTTCAGTTCCTGATCTACAAAACTCGGTGATGTAAAGACAAGTTTATAAGCCTAGGAAAAGCTATCAGTTCAATTTTTTAGTAAGAACAGCAGCACATATGCAAACCAACAGTCCACTATGGAACAGACCATTCCAGGTGTCCTCTGGGTTGTACATGTAGTCGGCATAAATAAATCTGGGCCACTGATCTCCAGCAACCAGCAGCTGCCCAATGCACAACTTTTCCTTGATTCTACACGGTGTAGGAGCCAAAGGCTCCTTACGGTTGCAAACAATGTTTCCCTAGTATTCCTATTTGTTTGCCAGTATTGTCCAGGCCTCCTATTGAGTCCACTATCCGTCCGAGTGCGATCCGAGTTTAATCCGTACATTATCCGATTCTTCCATCTCATTTCCAGGCCGGTCGTTGTCATCCAGATTCATTGGATCAATGGCTAACATTATAGACTTGCTGGATGGATGTCTCCATTTTGAAATTAACATTCGATCACTCTAAATTTGATCTTTTTACTAATAGCAGTAGAGTGACAGATGGTATCACTCCCTGTCACTGAGCAGGGTCGCTCATCTTTTTCCTATTCAGTTGCAATTCGCTTGCGTGTGGTTCTCCGCCCGTCGCAATCACTATTTTTAGTTTCTTTTATCATACTATGAATATTTAATACAGGTCATTAGAAAAGTCTAAGGACCATAAAAACCCTGTACTGTCTAGTAAATCATCATCGAAGTTTCAGTCCCCATCTTTTCTTAATTCCTTTCAACATCGTCAACATCATCACTCGTTGTCCAATAAATCAATCTGTTCATATCTGACCTACTCTCGTCCGGGAACTCTTTCCCTCTGCTTTTCTGGTTTCTGTTCTGTCTGGAAAAACATTCAGAAACTTGGGTTCACACCCAGATTTGTCTTCGCTCCCCTTTCTCATTCGATTAACCTCGCTTGAACCCCCTGGGTCAAGAATTCTTGCACCCTCTTTCTTTTGGTTTTCACTCTTTGAAAACCTTTTGTTACTTACAACGGGCGATGTCAGGACCTCGCCTGAAAGTCAATTTATAATATACAGTGGCTCAAAAAACTGGCCCAATGTTTATATGCTTTTCACTAAATGCAATAATTGCCAGTAACTGAAGCAACCTTGAAGATCCTTAGCAAATGGATCCTAGGCTTATCACTAGAGACTATGGAAGAGGACTTAGGAAGGGGGACTTTATCTCAAGGGAATGACCAAGAGAACTAAACTGGAGGGCGTC